>JAKNSH010158181.1:0-14564 GCA_027790015.1 Cymbopogon flexuosus | reverse complement strand
CTCCTGGTCCTGATGGACTACCCTTTCTTTTTTACCAAAGCTTTTGGGATCTCATTAAAACTGATTTAGTGGATCTGTTTAATGATTTTCACAAGGGCTCGTTAGACTTGTATAGACATGGACTTGAGGCTGAGCACGCGGAGCTCCGCGAGGCGGGAGAGCGTGCCCGCCGGGAACGTCCCGTTGAGCCCCGCCGACTCGAGCACGAGGCGGATGATCTGGCCCGAGGCCGTGCAGGTGATCCCCGGGCGGGAGCACGGGGACGCGGCCGGGTTGGGGACGCCCAGGCGGGAGGCCGGGTCCGCCTTGGAGAGGAACGCCGCGAGCGCCGCGGCCGACGGCGAGGCCGGCGACGGCCGAGACGCCGACGGTGGCACCGCGGCGGCGGCTTGGACTGGCGGCGCTGGCAGCGTCGGCTGCGAGTGCGATGCCGCGGAAGCTGTGGTGGTGGCGAGCAGCAGCGGGAGGAGGAGGAGGAGCGGGGAGCGGTGGCGGTGCGCCATTGCGGCGCGGCGGGCGCGTACGGGCAACGGGGGTTTTGGAGGTCGGGATTTAGGGAGGGGTGGTGGTTGGTTTCAGTGTAGCGGTGGAGTGGAGTGGGCTGCGGTGGCGGTGGTAGTGGTGGTGGCACGCCGAGATGCGAGATGCGAGATCGGGTTGGGAAGGGAGGAGGCGACGGGATGAGGACGGGGGTCAGAAGGTGGTCGCCACGGCACGTGGGTGGTACGTGGAGTTTAGCGTGCTTTTTTTGGCCTAGCGTACGGAGGATAGCTCATTAGCAGGGACAGCGATAACAAAAGCACGCACGTAGCAGCAGATAGCTGCTTGGCATGGCAGTTCCATTCAAACGCTAATCACGGAGAAGAAGAGACAGCGGCCGTGTTGGTCCGTGTAACCGCTAAGGAAATTTGGATGGCTCTGGTGTGGCCAACACCAACAGCTCTGAAACGAAACGAAAAACAGATCAGCAAAGCGTACAGGAAAACACAAGACTACCGGAGTCCTGGCCTGGGTTGCTCCACTTGATGACACGATGTAGTACAAGTAGTAACGAAACTCGTCGCGCGTATTATGTCCCTGATTTCTTTGTACTAACAGTTGGGCAAACATTCTAGCCATGCCGAAACAAGAGTAGCCGAATGCCGGAAACGCACCGGGGGGAATGTTTGAAAAGGAGCCGTTGCCCCTTGATACCTGCGGCGGATCTCGCCGTCGCGCGGTAGCAGCACGCTGTACTCCTACTTGCCAGACTGACGACGACGTACACGCTCACACGCCCAAAATCAATGCGAGTTTTTACTGTGCCTGCCACTCTGGGGCCCGATGTGCAGTGGCAATAGGAACAGCGGGGCCCACGTGGCTGCTGGTAAATCATCTCATCTGGCTTTTGTCGGCAGACGGAAACGGACGTTCGTCCACCGCCGACGGCCGACGCCGAGGCCGAGCAGTCCTGTCCTTCGCATGACGAGCAATCTGGCCTCCCGGGCTTCACGTTCGCCCACAAGGCCCAAAAATGGCGCAACCAAGTCACATTCGCCTCGCCGACCGGTGGGCCGCGGATCCACGGGCGCAGACAAGTCTCGCGGTTCTTAGTTGTTGCGCTAGCTCGCGCCACGCCAAAATGCATACGCCACGGCAATGTCACTGTAGCCGAACGCAGGACATGTACATACGGCACCGACGGAGACATCGTTACTACTGACTGACAGTACTGTATGGAGTATTCCGTAGACCGTACGTAGTTTCCTCTTTTTTTTTTGAATCGCCGTACGTTGTTCCATGCAAGATGTTGTTCCCTTGTCCTGGTGAACTCGATCGGCGAAGCAAAGCAAAGCAAAGCAACAGCTGTTGACAGTGGCGGACCCAGGATTCGAAATCAGGGTAGTGTCAAAAAATTGTCTTATGTTTATAGTCAAAATTTTATAATGCAATACAGTCAAAAACAAAAAAAAAAGTTCAGTGTACATGGCTAAATTGTAACCAAACATAGGCTCAATTTCATAAGTAATGCATTTTTTACATCATAATTCTGAAAATGAAATGGAATTCTTGTTTTATTCATGCCTCAATTTCATGGGGAAACAACAATTTTTAATCAATTCTAGGCTCACAAATCCACAATCTTAACCCCAATTTGGCCAATTTACAGCCCAATCTCCATTCTCTATTCTCCAATGTCGAAATCAAGTTCAGAACCTATTAAGAACTGACGCTAACAACTCACAAGGGACTGGAGTAAGCCAGCAAAGGGTCTGAGCGCACGGCGGACTGGGATCATCATGTCTACGCAAACAGGCATGAGATTCCAGTAAATTAGCTACGAAGTTTCAGTTAACCTGCTATATGTTTATAGTTAGAGTTTAGCTATAGCACGCCTAATAATATACCATTGAGTATATGACCATGGAATTGAACGAAATTGGAATGGAGATCTCCAGATATTCCAAAATTCTGTTGAATTAAGCGGTTCAGTAACTGTAACTTGCAAGTGGCAACTAATCCGATCCATTAATTCACCGTCTAGGGAGCAGACGATATCGAACGTCCGCACAGCGTCAGCAATCGCAGCAAGAGTACGAAGTGAAAGAGAAGTAGAAAGGAGCCGCACGCACCGCAAGCCGCCGCACGCAGTGCAGGGAAACCCCTATGGGAAGTGGGGCACTGGGCGGCCTCCGGCCAGCTCCTTGGCGGCGCAGGGTCGGGGCTATTGCTCGGCGAGGTGGGCAAGCAGCCGGTGCGTGGCGGTCGGCGGGTCATCTCCGCGCTGCCTCAGTGCTTGGCCGGGCGGCGAGGGCGGGGGTTCGGAGTCGCGCCCTCTTGGTGCCGGAGTCGCCGGACTCGCAGTCGCAGAGGAGTGGCTGGTTGCTGATGCCTGCTGATGCTGGGCGTGCGGACCGCGAACGATACTGCCGGGCCAAATTTTCTGTGGGCTACGACCTTTATTGGGCCAGATTCTAGGGTAGTCCTGGGCCTACCTGGGCTACCCGCTGGGCCCGCCAATGGCTGTTGAGCTGTGTTGTTGCTGCTGTAGCCAGAGTGGCGGTGTACGGAACCTGTGAGAGGAGGTGCACCTGCGGCAAATTCATGGCGCTGGCGCCCATGCGCACAGGAACGGTCGGTTCACGGCTACGGATCCATGTTGCCGCCGAGGAACGGTCGGGCCGCGTTGAACTCTCGGGCCTTGTTTTGCCCAAAGTTTGGATGCGTAAGTTTGGCATTTTGTACCGTAGTGTTTTCGTAGCATTTTGTTTGTATTTAGTAAAATATATCAAGCATTAATTAATTAGATTTAAAATATTCGTCTCGTAAAGTACAAATAAACTATGCAGTTAGTTTTTTATTTCATCTACATTTAGTACTCCATACATATACCGATATTTTTATGTGATAGAAAATCTTCTTTCTGTATAGTACATTTAAGAGAAATTTAGTAAACTAAACAGGGCCTCAGCTGTAAAAAGTGTAGAGATGGCGGTTGAACACCACTTGTACTACCCACGGCGCTCTTCACTTCCATTGCTCTGCCTGACAGCATGTGCCCATTGCGTAGCTAGAGTCCGGTTGCTTCTGTATTGAGAGTCGTGCGGTGCGGCAGAGTCCACCGAGTGGAGTAGAGCGAGGTTTTTGGCCCCATCTCATCAGTTTGGGACCCTAACGTTTCTGTCACGCTGCCTAAAGATTCGAATTCAAAACCCAGCGACGCGCATCATTCTGCACAGTTTTCCGGAACAGATAGAATCATTCATCAGTACTAACATAACATCATACCAGATGCTAACCTTGCTTTACATGTCAAGGCCATCATCATACGTTGGCATCAAGTGACCAAGTGGTGTAAGGGCCTGTTAAGTTTCCAGGACTAAAACTAAAGTGAACTAAAAGTTTTAGTCACTTTGTAGTATTTTTTGATGGACTAGTGCAACTTATATGTTTTAGTCCTATTTTAGTCCTTCCATTTGGCAAATAAGTCACTAAAAGTGACTTATTTTTAGTCTCTAGTCATAAGTTGGTAGAAACCAAACAAACCCAAACAAGCCCTAAGTCAGTGGTATGAAGGCGTGACAAACTCTGAAGGAACAGATAGAATCATTCGTTAGTAAACATCATGCTAACCCTGAAGGTTGGCATCAAGTACTACTGTAAGTTTGTGGTCTGAAGCCCTGACCAACTCTGAAGCTTGAGTTGTCAAAAAAAAAAAAAAAAAACTCTGAAGCTTGATGTTTTGGCTCCATTGGACAGTGGATACCACGGCCAGAAGTGGTCGCTGAGGATGTACACTTCTTGCTCGGTCATCTCCAGGACTCCATCACCATATGAGCACAGCGCGTCAGCGCCTCATCGGCAACGGCTGATAAGATCACTGGGTTTGCCTCCGTCTCTGTTCTGTTCTAATCTTGTGTGTTGAAGAGACTACTAAGTACTACAATGGAGCTGCACTGGCCAGACTTGTCTTGCTGTTACTGCTGTTGCTCTGTCCATGTCGCCAACAGGCAGCAGCATTTTGTTGCTAATTTTCCCCCTGGACAGATCCACAAAACAAACAGCTGAACAACGTTGGGTGTATCAAAAATTAAGCTTTCAATCAGCTGGAAAGGCTTAAAAATATCAGCTGGAAAGGAAGGAAAGCGACGATGCAACAGACTCTCAGCCAGTATACGTATTAACAATCCACTATGACTCTATGAGTGAGTGTGAGTCATTACTCATTCCCCTGTTTCTCCGTACGCCGTCAGTTGCTTAATCGTGCGGCAAACATGCATGTGATTCAAATCGTAGCACCTGCTGGATCTGGAGTCTGGACCAAGGCCTACAGAAGTTATGTCTTCTGTTCTTTAATGCATGTGATGGAATAGTGCCGCCTGAACCTGAATCCAGATGTGATTGAGCACCTGATGTATGGCTTGCGTAAGCAGCATCAGCTATCGAATCAGCGGCGCAAGTAAGTAGTCAATCATGGGCCGGCCAGCTACGTGCTTTTCTGGGCCGTTAGAGCCAGATTCAGCGAAGGTAAGGCCGTTCTAGCACGAGATTGCGACGCGGCCTGTTGGACCATGAGACTCATCGGCTTTCCTTTCCATGGCAAAGTCAGGAAGCACGCACGGCACGGGCCACAATTTTGAATGTAGCCCACGGGAATTTTGAACGTTACCTATATAATTCCAATTCCAAAGCAGATATGCGAAGTGTTGGAAGATTTATCCGCAGGGGTTGGCACCGCAATCTTCTTTTTTCTAGAACACGCCTACAGTACGGCACTGCAATCATCTGAACGTTAGCTGAGAAATGACTGCTCAATTGGACAGTTTGTTGTCTGAACTTCAACAGATTCAGTCAGTTCAGTCTGAGGATGATGAAAAGATCATGGCATATTAGCTTTGCACAAATCCTAAATCCAAACACAATTCAGGACCACATCTCTTTATACATTCTAACAGACGGAGGAGCACCTAGTAAAAGGAAGGCAATGTGCTTTGGAAATTGGAAGTCAAATCCTTCTGTAATTTTGTGTGGTTTATGTGGTCCATGCGAATCAGCTAATCATATTCATTTTTGGTTGTTCTCTTCGGAGTTTTGCACGGTGCTATCTCATCAGAGACACAATTGGGTGGGATAGGTGGAGGTCCCCTATCTCTTGTGCTGAGTGCTTGACTTCTGGCAAAGTTGGCTTTCTAGAGTAAACTTGTGGACACAAGGATGAACGAAGCTTGTTCATATTTGCAGGTTCCTCAATCCTCATGCATGGGCCATCTGGAATATTTGCAACGAGATTGACATTGAAAGGAAATTCCTGTAAATTCTCCGACTGAAGTGCTCTTATTTGGCATCTATTTTAGGCCGAAATGGAGCATCCTTGTCAAAGAAAAAGACACAGGAAAAACTGAAGCCTCAGTGATGAAAACACAGACTTCGCGGAGCAGAGTTCACACCTAGCATCATCCGGCTTTCAGATGGACGTTGGGTAAGTTTGATGTTGTAATAGGATACCTGGTTCTTTTGTCCTGGTCCCGTTCTTATCGTTAAGCCACCAACTTCCTACAGCCACATGTACGTCGGATTGGATCCATATGCTTTCCACAAAAGCATACATCTTTTCTTTAAAAGAGAGAAAAAAATAAAAGGATAAGACGCCGGCGTCTCTATCTTGTTTATATGTTTCATGGTTAATAGGAGAAGTGTTAGTTTAAACATTATAAATATCATTGTTTCTTATATTTCAGGTGCTTAAATTTTAAGATGACTTCAGCCGTCACTCTCGTGTAACAAACTAAAGCTGTAATTTTACCAACGTCTAAAAAGAAAAACCAAATACACGAACCTGAATTTTAGCAAATTCTTATAAATATCAGTGGTTTTTAATATATTTGTTAAATCTCAAGCTGATTGACTCTTTTTTCCCCTCAAAAAGAAAAAGCTGATTGACTCTTTGATCGAGAACTAACTTTTTTTTTCAATGGCTTCAGCTAGTAGTCGGCGCGTGGGGCACCTCATCTGTGTTCCATTTCCATACCATACCACCGCCATACCATGCGCTGACTCGCACGAGGTACTCACTCCTGTCACGACACGAGCTACAGCCAACAGGACCACTCACAGTCACACTGTCGCGCCCATATACGATGAATTAATACCATGACCAAGGATGGTAAAAGAAGTACTAGCACGATGCCACACGGCCTCAAAAGTTGAAGCCCACCTTGATTTGGTTTGATCCGCAGCGCACGAACAACGTGCCGCGACCTGACGCGGTAGATGGATGATTTCTTTATTAAAGTTTTAGCCAACAAACCAGGCAAGGACCGGGCAACAGCAGCTGCTAATCAGCCGCTGACACCATAATTACGACGCTCATTTCCCTTCATCCTCCTCCGCTGCCTTGCTTGCTGGTTCGCTCCTGCTCCTCCTTACTCCACCTCACCAGCTCCCCTGCCGGGACAGAGTCCACCACGACGACCTTTCTTTTCCCCTTCTCCTCGCTCGAGCTCGATCGAGTCCCTCGTCGCCGAGTCCACCTCCGGCAAAATCAGATCCACCGAGCCGCCGTGAAGCCGGCGCCGACAGAGAGCACACAGCAAGGCGCGAGCGAGGCGGGCAGAGGATGAAGTCTATGGGCAGCCGCGACAAGCTCGCGGCGGCGTCGGGCCACCGCCGGATCCTCTTCGTCGTCTTCGCCTCCTGCTTCGCCTTCGCCACTTTCCTCACCTTCCTCTACACCACCTCCCACTTCACATCCACCCCCGGCTCGGGGTCCGCCGCCGCGGCCTCAACAACAACAACCACCACCTCCACCTCCTCCTCCGGCGGCCAAGCAGGGTCCGGGCTGCCGCTGCCGGTGTTCGAGGCGCTGGTCCACTTCGCGTCCATCTCGAACGCGACGCATCGGATGTCGGACACGGACATCCGCGCCATCTCCGCCATCCTCCGCACTCGCGCCCCCTGCAACCTCCTCATCTTCGGCCTCGGCGCGGAGTCCCCGCTCTGGCTAGCTCTCAACCACGGCGGGCGGACGGTGTTCCTGGAGGAGAACGAGTTCTACGTCAAGTACCTGGAGCCGAAACACCCGGGGATGGAGGCGTACGACGTGTCCTACACCACCAAGGTCCGGGACTTCCGGGACCTGCTGGCGGCGGCGCGGGCGACGCGGGGGAAGGAGTGTCGGCCGGTGCAGAACCTGCTCTTCTCCGAGTGCCGCCTCGCCATCAACGACCTCCCCAACGACCTCTACGACGTGCCGTGGGACATGGTCCTCATCGACGGGCCGTCCGGGTGGAACCCCAACTCGCCCGGCCGGATGCCGTCCATCTTCACCACCGCCGTGATGGCCCGGTCCGGCGCTACGGCGGCGAAGGGCCGACCCACCGATGTGTTGGTTCACGACTTCCAGTTCGAGGTGGAGCAGGTGCTCAGCAGGGAGTTTCTGTGCGACGAGAACCGCGTCGCCGGTAGCGGCACCCCGTCGCTCGGCCATTTCGTCATCCCAGGGGGCGCGGGTGGTGACGCCTTCTGCGCCGGACAGGAGGACGGCGGCTCGTCGGAGCAGTCGGGGGAGAAGACGCGCCGCCGCCGCCGCAGCAAGTAAATTTTACTTGTCTGTCAGTCTGTCTTGACGGAAAAGCATTAGCCGCCGCCCACCTTCCTTCTTGGCTTGGCTAATCTTCACCGCTCCTCCTCGGTCCTCAGCTGTTGATTATTTGTTTTTGTATTTTTTTTTTGCATATATGTGTTTGTTGTTTTGTTTTGATCTGGGGGCAAGAACTGTAAACACCCCGGGTAATATGATTTACCTCCATCACAAAAAGGGAAAGAAAAAAAAAAGAAATGGAAAAGAGACATATAGAAGTGATGTAGCAACCACCCTGAAAATATGTATACTAGCCAGTAGGAGCTTTACACATCACTCTCTTCACATTACATTACACTGACAGAGAAAAAGGATGTGATCATGCAATGGCAAATCCTACGAACGATTTGGTAGCTTCCTACTAGTTGCAGCTGCTGGTGGTGAGACGGCGATCGCCGAGCGGGATCCAGGTCCAGAATGAACGAACGAACAAGGAACAAACAACGGTGTGTGGGTGGTGCAGTGGTGGTGGTTGGATCTCGTCTCGGTACAGTGGCATTTCTTTTTTTTTTCCCCCCGTTCGGTCGCGTGCATCGCCTGGCGATGCTGCCAGTGCCAGGCGGTAAAGCGGCATCTTCGTCTCACTCGCCTGCACCGATCTGCTGCCTGCCGTGCGGCGCATGTGTTGGCTCGTTCCGTTTCGGATCAACGAGAATCGTCGCCGCATCGGTGATGAGTCACCAGCACCAGGGATCTGCGGCGACCGCGGGCAAGCTCGCCTGTTGTCCGGCCGTGCGGCCGCCGGCGGTTTCGTTAAAAGTTGGCCGTCTTTTACAGCAACGTCTGATCGGACCGCCCAACCACTCGTGCTCATCGGCAAATCTGTTGAGGCCTGCTGCCTGAAACGGGGAACCTGTGTCGCCCAAGCGGCCACGAGCTTGATGACACCGACCCCCAGGTCGCACTCTACTCTACCCTCGCACGCACTGACGAAAACAGGCGAAATTGTCATCGCACGTTAACGACCTACAAAGCGTTAAAGAGACCTTGCGAGCTTGATGACGATTGATGACCACGTCGTGCCCTGTTCTGCATTGCATTATTATCCTGTTCTACCTGCTCGTCGTCAGATCAGATGTGCTGCTGCTTGTCTCCTCCCGTGTCCGTGTGCCGTTTGGTGCTGGTGACTCTTTTAGGCAAGCCCGGCCGGACTGGTGAGTCGGTGACATACCAACTAACCTCTCCAACTCAAAAAAAAAAACAAAAAAAAAAACAAACAAACAAACAAACACACACACACACACACACACACACACACTCACACACACACCCCACTAACCTCTCCAACTCCAACGCCTATCGTCGACAGTTTTCTGCCTACCTAGTTGAGAAATGGCATTGAGAATTCCGGTTAGTGACAGAGGTCGGAAAATACCGGCAAATGAAAGCTGAGTTTGGATGACCAAATTCTTACACAAACTACGTGAGGTGTACTAGTGTCATGAATATGATTTCAGCGCAGAGGATTAACTAGTACTCTCTTTGTGAAAGATATATGTAATTATAATTCTGCCATTAAAAAAGCCATGAAAAATCTAATAACAATATTTGGTATCATAAATATTGATATGTCTTAAAATTTTGATTCAAAACATGCTTTAACTCACCACTATTTTTAAAATTATAGTCATTTGTCGACGAAGGGAGTACTCTTGTGCCATTAAGAACCAATACAATATATGCCTTTCATATCGTTGTTACGAGCTGAGCTTCCCACTAATATTTTTTCAGACATGCACAAAAACCTTGTTTCATTTAAGGTCTGTTTGGATCTCCTCTAAAATTATAAGACATTTGATTTTGACCTTGAGTTTGACCGCTCGTGTTATTTAAAAAATTGTTCAAAATATCATGTTCTTCAAGAATGAATTAAAGACTATGTTTGTACAAAGTTTTTGAATAAGATGAGTGGCCAAACTTTAAGTAAAATATCAAACGTCTTATAATTTAGAACGAAGGGAGTATTAGAGAAGAAAAATGGCCGCATACAACCCACTTATCCCGTACGGGGACCAAAAATGAGAGGCCCAATAAAAATTCCACACCGTATCCATAAAATAACTGGTCATTGATCGAAAAAATAACTAGTCATGTATGTGGACACAGAAAATAGTGGTGTAGCTAGAGCAAATTCAAGAGGGTGTAATTGCCTTGTGGATGCGTAAACATGTTTCCTAGGGGTGCATATATTGTGAAAGTTTGACCAAATAAACTGATTTTATGTTTGTTGGGGTGCATTTGCCCCCACTGTCCCTAACCTAGCCTCGCCCCTGGCAGAAAGAGAGGGCAACTTCTGTGCTGGTAGTCTTAAGAATTCGGGTAATCGCTTGACATATTCATAATTTATTTTACCCTTGGATATCTTTTTGTTAATGGCATCTTCCTGCCGGTTAGCCCCATACTACAATGACTAATCTTTAATTCCTCTATTGCTGGGAGGGCTATTTCTGACAACTTTAAGATAAGGGGGGCAATTACAGAACTTCAGTTTCATGAGGGACAATAGAAAGTGTGGATCTACATGGAGTTCTCCTATAGTGTTGCAATGCAAATAATGGAGGTCTTGTAGGGACATCAAGTGTTGAAGCGCACTCCCTTGCTCTTTTGTGAGTCTCGTCTCTTATAAAATCAACAAAATATAGGCATTGCAGTCTTGTAGAGAGGTGAGACTTTTGCAACCTTTTGTTAAGAATAACATACATGTCAATCACAAAGGTTTCCAGTCGAGAACACAACTTAGATATTCCGAATACGATATCCGAGTAAGTTGGATGATTCACATACATTCAAGTGCTTGAGGACTCCAAAGAATTACAAGCCATCTAGTTTGCTGGCCGATTTACAGTCTTGAATGCTTAACTTCTCCTGTGTTGTGCAGGACTATAGGTGTAGGGATTTCAAATTATTGCCATGGGAACGGATCTAGCGATGGGACAGGGGGCTTGAGCCTCCTAGAGCACTTCCAACCCGTCCCCCACCTAGAGCACCTCCAAGAATTCTTGCTGCCATGGCAGGTTTGAGGAGGAGAGGCTGGAGGTTGATGATGGCGACTTCAACCTCATAGGCTTTCATCCTATATCTGTCACTGAAGGTTGTTTAGAATGCGAAATCGGTTATCTTATACTAGCACTTGAGGTGGTGGCCCATTTATCGGGCTTCCCGAATAAGTCAAGTTTATTGTTTTTTTTGCGAAAGAAATCAAGTTTATTGTTGGGATCTCATTTGCCAAACTTCTATCAAACTTCAGCATAGGACTATCTTTAAAATTTTTGTACTTACTCAGAACCATTGTACATGTTTCCCTTACAGCACCTACCCTCGCACGCTCACACACGGACAAAAGCAATCGAAATTATCATCGCAATTTAATGACCAAGCTTTAAAGGGCTTTTTTTTAAGTGAAACGGTCTCTAGCCTAATGATTAGAGCACCTGAAGAGCACCTAGCAGATTTAGGTTCGACTTCCTGTAGAAGCGAGTTTTTTCGTGTTCGGTCCACTCATCCGTATTTCATCGACGGACAGAGTACTCCTTTTTTTAATTACACAGTACAATGCAGACGCTCAATACGCACGCATACTAACCTCTATGAACACACGTAGGCAAACTCTATCCTTATGAGCACCACCGAAGGACTGGGCTGGCAGATCTTCAAGTTCACGAAGTCACCACAGGCGTCTTGCTGTCGACGGAGACGTCGCCTACCACTTAATACGTAGCGCCGGTAAATCTCGAGAAAATCCCAGAAAAATACAATAGACTCCTTCATTTATCGTTACCAGCTAAGTTTCCCATTTATAATTTTTCACCTTTTTCAGCACGCACAGAAACGCTGTCGTGTGGTCTTCGGAACCTCTCCTCTGAAACATTGGAGCTTTAAACTTTAAAAATGAAGTCTCTAAATATTTATCTGATCTAAAGTTATCGGGAGTTACTATATCTCTTTTAAAAGAAAAGTATTTAACATTTTTTGCAACGTCATAGACCTTTGGATCATCATCCAAGGGTGATAAACCAAACAGTAGAAGAGGACTAGACAAAGAGACACACTACACACAACGTTACAAGATGGAAGAGAAAAATTTCTTTCAACAAACAGATAGGAGAAGTGAAAGTTAGCTCTAAAATTTAGCTCATCTTGCTTTAGGCCTTGTTTAGATGCAAAAAAATTTTGCGTAAAGTGCCAAGATTCCTGTCACTTCGAATGTTCGGACGTATGTATGAAGCAGTAAATTTAGATAAAATAAATAACTAATTACACAGTTTGATTGTAAATCACGAGACGAATCTTTTGAGCCTAGTTAGTCCATGATTGAACAATATTTGTCAAATACAAACAAAAATGCTACAGTAGCAAAATTTCCGAAACTTCAAAGTTTTTTTTTTCATCTAAACAAGGCCTTAGCTCTAAAGTGGACATGCCGTATTTGTGCGGACATAGGACAAACTTACGTACAGCACCACCACGTTTTACTGCATCCAGCTTGTCAGTCTTGAACAGTTACTCTGTCCATTTCCGCATGCGCATCGAGATCAATTTTCCGCTTCGTTTGGGTCTTGTTTAGATTGTAAAAAGGCTAGAAAATTTCACTTTTTTTCCATCACATCAACCATCACATTAATTTTTAGTCGTTTGCATGAAGCATTAAATATAGGTAAAAACAAAAACTAATTATACAGTTTGGTTCTAAATCACGAGACGAATCTTTTGAGCCTAGTTAGTCTATGATTGGACAATATTTGTCAAATACAAACGAAAGTGCTACAGTACCCAGAATTCTAACTTCTCACTTTTCACCCTCAATCTAAACACTGCCCAAACACCACATCATGAACTTGTGGTACTAAAATTGTCCTACTTTCACGACACGTATCCTCTTAAATGGACCTAGCTTACCTTTCGTACTTTTATGTCTGTTTCTGATATTGGCAAGAAGGGAACTAAAACCCCAATGAGAATATATACAGATTGCTCGTGATCCAAGGAAACTATGCAAAAATACGTATAATCCACTCCAGGCAATAATCAGCCATACGAATTAGTGAATTACTATTAGTTTGGTGTGAAGTAAGGACAATAGACTTTACTCTTTTTTTTTTTTGGAGAAAGAAAAACAATAAAAGCCAGTTTGTCCGGACGAGGAAGGATTTGTGACGCTTCCATGGGTCAACGAGTCATGATATTCCAGTAGGACACGGAGTATAGCAAACGCATGTGTTTGTCAGGGAGCTACCGAAAACAACACATGATTCTTTGGAGGGTGTTCTGAACCGTATTTTAATCGAATCCCATCTGGCCAACTGTGCCAACTTGGATAGATTTTATTATACTATACAAGCAGGTATAACGCATAATTCCTAGGAATAGCTGGAGAAGCTTCAGACCTTGAGTGGTTAGGCGTGGACCGACTGAACTCGAATACTACTTGATTTGACGCCCGCCCCAGTTTGGGGCCGTGAAAACGTTGAATTTAGGCCTTGTTCTCTTGTTAGAAAGTTAAAATTTTGAAATAATATATCATTTCGTTTGTATTTGGTAATTATTATTTAATTATAGATTAATTAGGTTTAAAAGATTCGTCTCGTAAATTATAGACAAACTGTGTAATTAGTTACTTTTTTATTTATATTTAATGCTTCATACATACGGTCAAAGATTAATATAATGGTGATGTGATGGAGAGGAGTTAGAATTTCAAGAGAACGAGACCTTATTGTGCTCCGGCAGTCCAGCTCCGGCCACCTTCACCATTAGCGATTCGAGTTTTGTTTAACACCGTGCTCCCGCTTCCCGGCCAGCATGTTTGACGCGCATAAGATCGCCGTTCGTTCGTCGTTGACTCTTTGCATTTGCAGGGTGCTTCGTATCGCACCGACGAGATGGACAACCTTGAGTCCGTTGTAACTGTAAACAACTGCATCACGGATCTGATGATCACATGGGGTGGGGTATCGAGAAAACTGCCTGGCCAGAAAACCGGCGCATGTTTGTAAGCTTGGAGTCAAAGGCAATACAGACAGACACTATATTATACACATGGCCTTGTTTTTTTTAGTTAGAATTGAAGATGTTAGAATTCGAACTCTTATAATACTTTCGTTTGTATTTGACAAATATTATTCAATTATGGATTAACTAGGTTCAAAAGATTCGTCTCGTGATTTAGAATCAAACTGTGTAAGTAGTAGTTATTTTTTTATCTACATTTAATGTTCCATACATATGGCTAAAGATTGATGAGACGGTGATGTGATGGAGAGAGTGTGGGAAAATTTGAAAAGAGAACAAGGCCATACTCCTAGGCCTTGTTTAGTTCAGAGAATTGGTGTTAGAATTCCTGTAGCAGAATTCCTGTAGCATTTCGTTTGTATTTGATAAAAATTATCCAAATTTTGACTAATTAGACTTAAAATATTCGTCTCGCAATGTACAATAAAACTGTGCA
>JAKNSH010158010.1:0-15020 GCA_027790015.1 Cymbopogon flexuosus | reverse complement strand
CCCGGTGTAGCACGTACGTACAGTACGTCCAACTTTAGCTGAGCGAGGATTAATCACAATTCACACCCCCAGTAACTGTCCTGTCACACCATGCTGTCTTTGCTGTTAAACAATCTTGCTTAGATTATTAGGCCCACCCGGCTCTAACTGCGGCTTGGCTTGTACTGTAAATGCGAGTTAATTACAAGTTGGACGAGACGACCGTGACGGCCCCAGCCGGCGGCCGTGTAATACGTACGTCCTCACCGTCTGTCTCCGATCGAGCCAAGAAAGACAAGGAGAGCAGGACGCGCAGGTAACCTCCCTCTGAATGACTGAATCTGAAATCTTGATGTCCATCACCTTTGTTCCGTCTACTGAAAAAAGCAGCCGAGACAAGACATGGACTTTGTTGTGTTCGTTCCGTTGTGCTGTGTGTCCTGTGTTGTGTGTGTCGTGACTGGTGTGGCCATCTGAATTGAATTTAATCCTACAGTATCTTATTGTAAGAGAAACATAGTCCTCGCTTTTCATCTCGTTTGTTTACTCAGATACACGTTATATATACTCCTCTGTTTTACGAGAAAACTACGTATGAGTAGAGTAGTTTGCTTAGCGGAGTACGCAACACACATTAAAGAAAAGAAAAAAAAAAGTGACGAGGAAGATGTCAAAAGAATAGCCAAGGAGCTCGTTTACTTGAGTCTAGAAGAGGGGAACAGATCGAGAGGAAGTCCATTTTCTCGCGTCACTGAAAAGGAGAGGAAGGGGGTTAAAGGGCACCCGTTTACTTTTTTCATGTCCACCGATTTCTCCCAAATATGCTTTTCGCACTATACACACTAGTAGTAGCACTACTAGTAGAGTAGTACAGTTCCTTGGGCACCAAGGCCCACTGATCCCCACGGCTTAATTCACCACACTTCACTCACTGCAGGGTCTCTTGACCTTTCGCAGCTTTGGTTTGTTGAATTGTTTATTTGCCAAGTTACTTCAAGAGTCTGCAACAGAGATACTATACTTGCTTCCACCAAGTAGCGTACTGTTTTTGTGTACTCCCTTCATCCAAAAACAATAATTATATCTTTCTCAAAAACTCAGCTTATCCTTTTTTTTTTTGAGTGGCACAACTTCTGCCTTTGTTTTTAAAAAACCTCTATTATAGTTTTTGGAGCATGGTCTATTCAAAATTTAGAATATTATTGTAATTGTAGTTTTTTTATTATAGGACCTCACAGAATCGTGAGAGCATCATTTTGTTGACCGTTGATGGGATGAAATTATAGGATGTGGCATACTGCTTACTTATCGCCTTTTCTCACGAGGCACTTGGAGTTGGAGATGCGTTTCCCCCCTCTTATCCCCTTCTTCAGTTAAGCTCGTATAAATTGCCCGTCAATCTTTTCGTGCCATCGGCTCATGGAAAGAAATAAAACACACATTTTTGTACAGCAATAAAAAAGGGGAAAAACGAGAGAAAGAAAGCAGATTTTGCAACTTCCGCACGTCAAATAAAAAAGCGAGAAAATACATGATCAATATGCACCTCAGCTCGAAGAAAGAAATGGATAAGCTGTGACTCCACTACAGGACATACATATTACATGGCTCTTTCACAACAAAAGACACGGTGTCCTTTTTGGATGACTTACTCGATAAGGCTCCTCATAATCCAATAACTGCCAATCTCGGTCTCTTTTCCTCTCAAAAAGCTCCTCTATGCACTTTTTGTCATCAGTTTAATTAACATTAATTTGTTGTATTCGCAAAAAAAAAAAAAACATCAATCTGTTCTACGTCTTAGCAGATAATTTGCAGAAATTTATATATACAAGCGAAGCTTACTTCCCTCCGTTTTTTAGTTTGGTGCTTGTCCCCAGATTTTACCTTTTCTACTTTTTTCGCTTTATAGCCTTAAAAATTTCATATCTTCTACCCTCTTGCACAAGTGGTTCTACAAATTCTCATATATACTAATAAATAAATATAAAAGGATCTGCTATTTTTCAGCAGGCAATGGCTGTGAACCATCAAATGAAGATTTAATGTATCTAATAAATTCACATAAAGAAAAGACATACGTATCAAAGAACCACCACGTCGCCTGAACAAAAGACAGATCTTAGGCACCTGCTTTTTAGGAAAAATGGATATAAAAAGAAAATTATGGCATTTTTAAATAAGACATATTCATACATATATTGGCCTTTGCATGTTTTGGGGTAGTAAATTAAATGTCAAGTATTTAAAACGAGGGAAGTTATGGATATTCAATCGTAGTATTTGTCAAAAGACCGATATTGGCTTTGTGGTTCTGTTAAACAAGCTAAAACATAAAATAATTTTCAAAGCACTAATATAATATACGCCTACGGATATAGGAGTATTGTACTAGCTTGGATGGCTGGATGTAGGCCTAACTCTTTTTTACACCTAGCCACGTTAGCTAGAGCATCGGTCTCTCGAGAAAACATTTTCAGAGAGATTCAAATTCTATTGTGGTATTGTTTTTTATATTTAGCATAATAATCTAATTAATGTCTCTTGTTTGTCTCGGACCCTTCGATTGTTTGATAGGAATTCTCTTGTTTTTCCTGAAATAGTTTTTGTTTGGTGTGAATTCGTATCTTTTTTTTTTGTGAAAAAAACTACAAAGAATCCTTACTATTCCTTCAAAAAAAAAACCTCTGACAGCACGGATTTTTTTTTTACAACAGACAAACGCACATTAACCGAGCTAAGCAGTAAAATTAAAAAAAACAAGCAGACAAGTGAGAAAACCGGCCGCTCGTGCTCCACTTGTCTCTACCGCAGTCCACACACGCGAGCGAACCCCGCACCTACTTTACGAATCTTGACGCGAATCCAACGGCGTAGCACCCTTCTCCCTCCGCACTCTTCCCTTCCAAAAACCACCATCAAATTGCGCGAGAGAAACGGAGCAAAATCGAAATCGAAAGGGGAAAAAGAGCCAAGAGCTAAACCCAAATCGACACCAAACCCAGTCGCCGCCGCCGCCGCCGCCGCCTCCTCCTCCTCCGCCATCGCCGGCGGCCACTGCAAGCGCGGCGTCCGAAACCTAGCACTGTGCTACTGCTACGAACCCCTAGAGCCTGGACTCTGATGAGCCCTAGTCCATGGCCTTCTATCCCTTCCCCCTCCTCCTCAATCTCCGCCTCCTGCTGCTGCTCGGCGCTGTCCTCGGGAACGCCGGCCTCGGCCGGGGCGGCGGGGCGGAGGCGCCAGATCGGGCGGAGCCGGACCCGTACTCGATCCTGATGTGGCACGACTACTCGCCGCCGTCGCCCCCGCTCCCGCCTCCGGACCCGGCGTCGCCGACGGCGACCTGTGAGGGGGACCTCCACGGTAAGGGGAACTTTAGCACGCGCTGCGAGGTCTCCGAGGAGGTGGAGCTGGACGGCGACGTCCACATCGCGGGGAACGGCAGCCTCGTGCTGCTCTCTGGCGCCTCCCTGACCTGCGAGAAGCACGGGTGCGTTATATCCGCCAATCTCTCCGGCGAGGTGCGCCTCGGCCGCGGCGTCCGCGTCACCGCCGGCAGGGTCTCGTTGGTTGCCGCCAACATCACGGTCGCCGACACGGTCGTCGTGAACACCACCGCGCTCGCTGGGGATCCGCCTGACCGGACCAGTGGCGTTCCCACGGGGACGCACGGCGATGGTGGTGGGCACGGTGGCCGTGGAGCCAGCTGCTACGTCAAGGAAGGGCAGACGCAGGAGGATTCATGGGGAGGTGATGCCTATGCATGGACTGACCTCGAACACCCCTGGAGCTACGGAAGCAAAGGGGGCTCGACCAGTGTTGAGAAGGACTATGGTGGTGCCGGTGGCGGCGTCGTGTGGCTGTTTGCTGATGACCTGGTCATGAATGGCACAGTGCTCGCCGACGGTGGGGATAGCAATGAGAAGGGCGGAGGTGGTTCTGGGGGGAGCATCTTTATAAAGGCTGCAACGATGTGAGTGTTTGTGGAATGATTTTAATTCTGTTCTGCTTTCTTAATGCTAAGTGAACTGACTACTGAGATGGGAATGCAAGTTTAGTTAATAATTTGGAAAACAATTAGCAATTGAGAAGACCAGCAGAATAAATTCGTAAGAAGATAGTGAAATTAAGTTGTGGTTTGGAAAACACTTACTAACTGAAGTCCAGCAGAACAAAATGATAGGTACTGCAGTTTAAATGAACTAGCCATGATAGGCATTCTTGGCCATGTTTGTACCCAGATATAGTGGGCTAAGAGGCAATAGATGAAGACCACTCTTTTCCCCCTTGCAGATATGCATTTAGGGCACATAAGTTCAATTATTTGATGTGCTCAAATAAAAATAATTCTCAGATTTCTAAATTGCAAATCCATGTTTCTAGTATTTTTGGGAACCCTAGGGTCAATGTAGTTACTGTCAGTTTGATGCTATGCTTTTAAACTTAGTTCTGTTGAATCACCAAGATCTTAGGATTTTTCTCTGTGCTTTTAAACTTAGTTCTGTTGAATCATCAAGATGCTTTTTAACCTCATGGATTAATTGAGAGTAGATAAATGATCCACATGATTAATTGGTGAGTGAGTCAAGCAATAGTTCTATACTGGTCATAATCTCATAATGATATATTTAGGAAAAGGGGCAGTGGATGAATTTCTAATTCATTTTCAAGTTTATTTTGTTGTAGATCTGCTTAGTGCTTATTATAATATTATGTACTTCAGGATATTTAGTAAGCCATTGCTGTTTTTCATCTCTTCTTATCGTCTGCTGGCAACAGGCATGGTGGTGGCAAGATCAGTGCCTCTGGGGGTGATGGTTTGGCTGGGGGAGGTGGAGGGCGAGTTTCTATTAACGTTTTTAGTAGACATGATGACACCCAGATTTTTGTTCATGGTAACTTTCTCTAAGCACACACTGATTTTCATTCTCTGACTTGATTTGTTTTAGTGTTAACAGTTATCACTTTTGGGAGAACTGCAGGTAGAAATATCAAAGTTGCATATAACTCTTTACCATCTGTTTCACTTTATGGTTACCAGTCTAGTTATTTTACCTTTAGCTGTTGCTTCTTTCTAAACCCGTTTGGGACCTGCTCTGAATTGATCTATACTTCTCTCTTGTATTCTTGTGATTTAGTTTATGTTTAATAGTTCTACGTTTGCGGGAGATCTGCATGCCATCTGCTGTTTGTGAAATGTGTGGCATAAAATAATTTTAGTTATCTATAGAATCATTACTCTGTTCCTTTTCACTAACTCTTGGCCTCCATATGTGAAATGTGTGCCATGAAACTCGTACTCTTGGTAATTTTCTAGTGATACACACCACATGTCTGAGCTATTGTTAATATGACCTTATTGATTTATTTTGTTTGAAGTTAATGTCTGTCATCTTTTTCAGGGGGAAGGAGTTCAGGCTGTCCAGATAATTCAGGAGCTGCTGGAACTCTTTATGAAGCAGTACCAAAGAGTCTTATTGTTAGCAACAACAATTTCAGTACACAGACAGACACTCTTCTTTTAGAGTTTCCAAATCAACCACTGTGGACAAATGTTTTCATACGAAATCGTGCCAAAGTTGCTGTCCCCTTGCTCTGGAGTCGCGTTCAGGTATGTGGCTTTGTAATGCTATCTTGATTAGTACCCTACCAACCATGATGTCTTTAGTAACATTGAATTGTTTTTTCTGACATTGTTTTATTGAGGTCTATATTCTTATGTTTTCCTGCTCTTCAATTTATCGTGAAATTACATATCCTTTATGAACACATATATGCTCTAAGCATGCACTGTACAGATAAATGTGACAATGTCTCAATGTCAAATCACGGAAGTGCATGTGGTGTTCACAATCAAAAGTACGAAAGTGTGGTGTGATGTTCTCATATAATGTCGAACAAAAAAGAAACCTCAAATTTTATATTTCAAATCTGATGACTATATGGCTGTACCTCTTGGAGTCTTGATGTTCTTTTTTTTTTGTACTCTGTTGTAACTGAAGCTCTTTACAACTCCTTAAATAAATGTCACCTATAATAATTGTCACAAAAGCCATGCAGGGTGCATTTTGTATAATTAGACACAAACCTATTGTGGAGTTGCTTCTTATATTGGGATTGATCAGTGTTTTCTTTCAAAAATTTGAAGTATGGACTTCTTATTTATTCAGGTTGAAGGGCAACTTAGCCTTCTTTCTGGTGCCGTTCTAACTTTTGGTCTCACCAATTATCCATACTCGGAGTTTGAACTGATGGCTGAGGAGCTTCTTATGAGCGACTCAACAATCAAGGTATGTTTTGTTCCTGTTGGTTTCTTGTGATATTCAATTATTCACCTACTTTGTATCTGCTTTACATGTACATTATTATTGGGGTTTAACTTGATTTTTTCCCCAGGTGTTCGGTGCTTTGAGAATGTCGGTAAAGATGCTCCTTATGTGGAACTCCAGAATGGAAATTGATGGCGGTGGAGATTCGATAGTTGCAACTTCTTTGTTGGATGCTAGCAACCTGATAGTTCTGAAGGTTTCTAGTTTGTTCAATGTTAATTACTGTTTTTCTATTTTGCTGCTTGTGCTCAGTATGCATAACTATTGCTCATATGTTTTCAGGAATCATCTGTGATACACTCTAATGCTAATCTTGGAGTTCGTGGCCAAGGTCTCCTGAATTTGTCTGGGGACGGAGACACAATTGAGGCACAAATCCTTATTCTTTCGCTGTTCTACAGCATACAAGTATGATATATACGCTTTTCAGCATCAGTGCCTTTTTTTAGCCATCACCTTTCTGATGTATTTATTTATTATGGCAATATTTCTTAGCGCATCGCATAGCAATTCACATTTTGAACTCTAGAGCGCTGTACTGCGAGTCTGCGAGTCAAACAAAGATGCAGTACAGGTCATTTCTATAGCAATGCTAATCATGATTGTTCATACGGTCATATGTCTCCACTTATTTTAACGGTATCTAAGCAATAATTATACTGCTATGATTACTGCCATACTGTTGTCTTGTGTGTTGTCTGCTGTGTCATGTGATATTGCTGATGTGTTTTTCATGTACTTGCAATTTAAATTTATAACTACCCAGATTGAATGTTCAATATGTGGTCACATGAGGTATTATGTTCTTTTTTTCGCCTCTGTGACCATTTAAAGAACGAACAGTGATGAATATTCATTTTGTAGGTTGGACCTGGTTCTGTTTTACGGGGTCCACTTGTAAACAGAAGCAGCGATGATGTGTAAATACTTTCACCTTCAACTATCACATAGAGACATTTTTTTCCCTATTTCCTATGTTGGAAATCTTTTTGCTCATTAATGAGCTCTTGTGCATCTATTAGGGCCCCAAAGCTGAATTGTGAAGCTGATAGCTGTCCTGTGGAAATAATACATCCACCAGAAGATTGCAATCTAAATTCTTCATTGTCATTTACCCTTCAGGTACACTCAATTTTGGAACACCACCATGCAGCTCCCAGGTAGATTCTCTCATAAGATGCAGCTGATGGTATCTTCTCCTATTTAGGTATGCCGTGTTGAAGATATTGATGTCTGGGGTCTCGTACAAGGAACTGTAATTCATTTCAATAGGGCAAGAAGTGTCACTGTGCATAAATCTGGAACCATCAGCGCATCAGGCTTGGGTAATTTGTTAGTTTTCTACTTTTAAAGGAATTCTCTGTTGGCTTGTTGCCTCTTGCCTGCAGGTTTAATTTATGGGGACCAAGGGATAGCTTGTATCCCTGAAGGCTCATGTCATTAGCTTAGCCATTAGAGTTCAGAGTTCTTGAGAAGTTACTGAGTCTTTTTCTAAGCTGAGAGAGCTGCACACCCACTAAGACCTTTAAACTATTTATAGTGAACATATTTCAACAATGATAATCAGCATTCACCTAGCCTATTGACATGTCATGATAATAATATTTTTGGCAGAAAAATGCTTATATTTCAACTAGACAAGAGAAGCATGGATAGTTGCGCTATATATTGTTGTCTAGAGGAGTTACTCTATATAATGTTAAACTTTAATAATATCTCCTTGCTCTTTCCATTTTATATGTGGTTTTTAATGTTACTTCTTTGGCTTAAGAGGAATATGATAACGTTTTATATTTTCGATGATGCTTAAAAATGCCTGCGTGTCCATATGTCTGTATGGTTGCTATTTCTTCATTTTGAGATGATCCCTTCAAATTTAGGTTGTCGAACTGGAGTAGGACAAGGGAAAATGTTAAACAGCAGTATATGTGGTGGTGGTGGACATGGTGGCAAAGGTGGGGATGCTAAGGGAAACCTTGCTGAGGGTGGAGCTATCTATGGCAATGCTGATCTACCTTGTGAACTTGGCAGCGGCAGTGGGAATGACTCTACCGAGTTGTCCACAGCTGGTGGGGGTATAATAGGTACAACATATTCTCCAATTGTCTTCATTTTTTTTTTATCTTATAGCATGTCTTAATATTGTCTTTTAAATGTTTTTGTAACTGCTCTCCAGTAATGGGCTCATGGGAGTATTCTTTGCCAAGTCTTGCCCTTTATGGTTCAGTAGAATCAAATGGTGGCAGCTATGCTAATGGCTCTGTTGGAGGACCTGGTGGGGGTTCTGGGGGCACAATTCTTCTATTTGTGCATACTTTGTCCTTAGCTGAAAGCTCTGTCCTCTCAAGTGTTGGTGGCTTTGGAAGTGCTGGTAGTGGTGGAGGTGGAGGGGGAAGGATCCATTTCCATTGGTCAAACATTCCTACTGGTGATGAGTATGTGCCTGTTGCAGCTGTTAAGGGATCAATACTTACAAGGTCTGGTCTGATCCTTTCTCTAGTATTTGTATTGTGATTTATATAGAAGATTAATTTGCTGTTTTTAGTCATTTTATGCTGTATCAGCACTATCTATAAGATTTTGCATGTTACTTTGAATTTAATCATGCTTTGGACTGCTATTCATATCCAGCCGTATTTGATTAGTATGATACAGTTCACAATTGACATTATGAGGCAACAAACCAAGAAAAATATGAAAAACAATTTTATACTATATTATTCCTTGATTGTTGGAACCTCAAATTAGGGGATCTGCTGCCTTATCATCAACTTTATAGATGGTGTGCCATTGTCATGCAGATTTTTATTTGTCCCTTTTCCCCCTTTCATCGGCTTGTTGGCTGTTGGAGTCGTTTCATCTATACTGGAGAACAGCTGAGATGTCAGCGATGTAGCCTAGTTTTAATTTTCTAATTTTTCCTAAATCAGCTGTTGCTACTAAAACGTCTGGCACTACTGTGATGTTTTGAGTTATGTTTATATATTGGTTGTATGCTAACTATGAATTATACAGTGGAGGAGTCAGCAAAGGTCTGGGATATTCTGGTGGCAATGGAACGGTCACAGGAAAAGCTTGCCCAAAGGGTCTCTATGGAACATTTTGCAAGGTATAACTTATTTATATGTTCCAAACATGTTCTACCCTATATCTTGTTGCATCCCATAAGTAGTGAAGTTTGGTTGGTTCATACACAAAACGGCCTACCTTAATGTTTGATATCATGATAATGTGTAATGTTTTTTTTTTGGTTTGGGAAATATTGAATAAATTGCATAATTATTATTTCCCTTAGTTGCCACTTTATGCCGTGGTAATTGTTTTTGCATAAATTGCAGGAATGCCCTACCGGAACATACAAAAATGTTACTGGATCTTCTAAATCATTATGCTTTTCATGCCCTTCGGGCGAACTCCCTCACCGTGCTATATACATAAATGTCCGAGGTAATTCTTTCTATTTGTTTTTGGGTTGTCATACTGTTAGAGGTGTATGTCATGTGCCTATTGGGCCTGGGTTGGCAGTATAGCCCGTTACTGTTAGAGTTAAGTAGAGATAGGGTTTCTTCCTCAGGGTTCAAGTAAGCCTGTTCACTCTTGTTCAGCCCCTGGCTGGCCCCCCTCTCCCTCTCAACCCTAACCGCCACCATATGTTAGAGGCGTATGTCATGGGCCTATTGGGCCTGGTTTGGCAGTATAGCCCATTAGTGTTATAGTTAGAGATAAAGGTTTCTTCCTTAGGGGGCAAGTAAGCCATAAGGAGAGGAGATGTATGTGTCAATCTAATCAAGTAGGAATTATTAGTTCTGCCTTGCTTGGCTGTAGACAAGGCCCCCGGTCGCCCCCCTTGCTCCTTCTCAACCCTAACCGCTGCTGTAACACATATAATGTGGAAGTGCTACCTGCGAACAAAATTTAATTTAAGTTTCTATAAGTTGCTGGCCTCCCCCACCCAACACAACACAACACACATTTTGTTGACCATGTTTTTTCATGTTTTCAGATGGGTTTGGTTTATATCCTTTAACATTTCTTCTAAATTTGTAGATTCTTGTACTGCCTAGGTAATTCAGACACTTCTGTTACTTCACTTGAATATACTTTGCTTACATTTTTCAGGAGGTGCCACTGAAACTCCATGTCCCTACAGATGCATGTCTGACAGATATCGCATGCCTCACTGTTATACAGCTCTGGAGGAGTTAATATATACTTTTGGGGGACCTTGGCTATTTGGTCTACTTCTTTCAGGCCTTCTTATCTTGTTAGCTCTTGTTTTAAGTGTTGCTCGTATGAAATTTGTTGGCACTGATGAGTTACCCGGGCCAGCACCAACTCAGCAAGGGTCCCAAATTGATCATTCCTTTCCCTTCCTAGAATCACTAAACGAGGTACTACATACCTTTTCTGCATAGCTCACATCATAAATGCCATGCACCTCCTGAATTCTGATAAAAAAAATTGATAATTACACAGGTCATTGAAACTAATAGGGCTGAAGAGTCACATGGTCATGTACACAGGATGTATTTCATGGGTCCCAACACCTTCAGTGAACCTTGGCATCTCCCACACAGTCCGCCAGAACAAATAACAGAGATTGTGTATGTGTGCTTGTTCACAAGTGAACCTAGATAATACTCAATCGGATCCAACCTTTGTGGTCCTTTTCTTTTACCACCCTTAAGCTCTGTTGAGACTCTTTTGAGTCAATAACCATTTTAATCTGCCCGTAGGAAGTACTATCAGAAAATAATTGAAATAGTGTTCTAATTTTGCTCTCTCTCTTTGTTGTCAGATATGAAGATGCATTTAATAGATTTGTCGATGAGATAAACACCCTTGCAGCTTATCAGTGGTGGGAAGGATCTATTTACAGTATCCTCTGTATACTTGCCTACCCCCTGGCTTGGTCTTGGCAGCAGTGGCGTAGGAGAAAGAAATTACAGAGACTTCGTGAATTTGTTCGCTCTGAATATGATCATTCATGCTTAAGGTCTTGCCGTTCACGAGCACTGTATGAAGGGCTCAAGGTTGACTTTGTTTCTCAGAAAATTCAAATGTCTTTCAAGCTCTTGGTCCTGCTCATAAATTTTAAACACTTCAAGCTCTTAAAATTGGATCCTTACAGTACTGAGACTACCTATACTATTATAAGTGATAAAAATATTTAGTTATTAGCAAAGGGAGGTCTCCAAAACTTACATGGTTGGAAAATGGTACTCCCAAACATGATACTTTGAGTACACGCAAGGGTCACTGTGTTGATGCTAAAATTGTCTACAAAATTTAAATGCTTGTCACTAGATTTATCCCCACCACTACTAGAATCACATCCAGATCTAGGTGTACCATCATTATCCTTTTGTAGTTTCTAGTGTCTGTTTGGTCAACTGTATACTGTTCATGTTCATTCTTGTTTCCAGAGCTGGAATAGTATCTTCCAGCCTGTCATTTATTTGATTTCTGCTTTTGCAATCTCTAGGTGACTGCAACCCCAGATTTAATGCTAGGGTATTTAGATTTCTTCCTTGGGGGAGATGAAAAAAGGCCCGATCTCCCACCTCGTCTTCGTCAAAGGTTTCCAATGTCTCTTATCTTTGGAGGTGATGGAAGTTACATGGCTCCATTTTCACTTAATAGTGACAGTGTGCTTACTAGTCTTATGAGCCAGGTATAGTTTTAAGATCTCTCAAATTGAACTGTTCATGTCCTTACACTTTTCCTCAAGAACTCATGCCATATCTGTTACAGGCTGTTCCCTCATGGATATGGCACCGTCTTGTAGCTGGATTGAATGCACAGCTGCGTTTAGTTCGCCGTGGAAATCTGAAAGTTACGCTTCTTCCGGTCATCGATTGGCTTGAAACCCATGCAAATCCCTCTTTAGCTGAGAATGGTATACGTGTTGATCTTGCCTGGTTCCAAGCTACAGCATTAGGGTACTGCCAACTTGGTCTTCTTGTTTATGCTGTTGACGGAGAAGCTGCACTTACTGAACCTGATGGAAGCCCTAGAGTAAAAACAGAGCAACGCACACTGTGAGTTATTATATGTTTTTATGTTTGTTATATTACTGGTTTTGTTTATCATCATTATTATTTATGATGGCTTATTATTACACCACGCAGAACACAAAACATGCTTGCTGATACTCAACTAAGGCACTCAAGGATCAAGGATGCTCTAATGCGCAAAAGGATCACTGGTGGAGTTCTTGATAGTAATAGCCTAAGGACGCTAAAAGACAGGAGAGATTTGTTTTACCCATTTTCTCTTATCTTGCACAATTCGAAACCAGTTGGGCATCAGGTCTTTCTCTTCCATTGTTCTTGTCGACAGAATGATTATGAATCAATTCTTCATTTTGTGCTGATCTTGGTTCTTTTCTTAATTGCAGGATCTTGTTGGTTTGGTAATATCAATACTGCTTCTTGCAGATTTCAGCTTAGTTTTGCTTACTTTTCTCCAGCTGTATTCATATTCTATGGCCGATGTTCTCTTGGTTTTGTTTATTCTACCTCTTGGGATTTTGTCGCCTTTTCCTGCTGGTATAAATGCTCTATTTAGTCATGGACCGAGGCGGTCAGCAGGCCTTGCTCGTGTATATGCATTGTGGAACATAACTTCACTGGTCAATGTCGTAAGTATTCTTCACCCACCTACATTTCAATATATCGGTATCTATCACATCAAATGGCAGCCGTTTCTTTCTATTAAGTGTTACGCCTCTATCAACTTCTTCCTGTGCTTGTTGATCTCAGGTTGTGGCTTTCATATGTGGTTTTGTACATTATAAGTCGTCAACCAAAACACACCCGAGCATGCAGCCCTGGAACCTGGGAACGTAAGCATAATTTCCCTCGCCTGTCCACTAGTATCTTCTAAGAGTTATATGCAGTTAAGCCACATGTCATGAAATATTTCCAGGGATGAAAGCGGCTGGTGGCTCTTCCCAACCGGACTCATGCTATTGAAATGCATTCAAGCAAGGCTTGTTGATTGGCACGTTGCTAATTTAGAGATTCAAGACCGTGCAGTATATAGCAACGACCCAAACATCTTTTGGCAGTCGTGACACCTGATGTAACTGAGGTCCTTTTGGAGAGCTTTTTACAACTCGATTTTTTGTGAGTTGATAAAAGGAAGAGTGCGGGCAGCAAGGCCTTTCTTTATTGACCAGGCCAAAGAAGGAACTACAGAGGTTATATAGATGCATACTTCTGCGTCCCCTGCTGATAATGAGCAGTTACAACCGGTGTTCTGTTGTATATATAAAAGGTGTTCTTGATCCATTCTTTGTAGGATTTAGACACCATAGAGTTTATAAACAGTATGAAAGCTAACCTAAGAGAGGCATTGGGGAGATGTGGATTTGTTCTATTGCTAGCATGCCTTGGCCCTTGATGTTTGTTGAGATGAGCAGAAGGGCAGCTCAGGTCACCGAGATGCAAAAGCCTCTTTGTATGTGATCAGATGGGTAAAACAATTATTATTAACATGCTCCATGGTTTTCACTGACAGCAAGGCTGATAAACTTATGTGAGAAATCGGTGTGACCCCCGGTGATGTGCCATTTGAAAGAAATCGATGATCGAGGGACGCAAAAACCTTCTTATCCATTGCTGTGTCACTTGCAGACCGGTAGTATTGGATGGTCCGAGTGAGCCATCTAACAAAACCCAGAGCAGTTACTCGATAAATAATGTTCTCGACGGTAGATGGAGAAGTCACGCTACCTCATTCAATGGACGTGTGAGACCCACTGGGCCAAGATGATGGGCCGTTACTGGGCTTGGGCTAGATTTGCGGTTACTGTAGCACGGCTACTGTAGCATCACGAATTTAGTCCCAAACCGTTGAGAGGAGTGCGAATAGCTTAAATACCGGGGCCGGAAAGAGTATTAACTCCGGTTCGAACCTTTTGAGCGAAGCGAGGACGAAAGCTCAAGAGAGTTAATACCTAGGTGTGGTCTACTCAACGTGTAGAGTAGATCTTAGCCATATTTCGGGCCTCGGGCGTTACAGGACGTCTAGGATTTACGTATCCGGGGTTCAATACTGATCTACCCGCCCACAAGCTGTGCAGAAAATAGCCTCATTTGATTCCAAAAAAAAATATTTGTGCAAAGTAAACTGATAGCACGTAGTTTGATCAAGTTAATGCCTAATTTCTTTTAACATGAAAATAGTATAATTTTATTTTTTTGAAATATAGTATATTTTATTTATTTTAAGTCTAATTTTATTATAATACATTCCATGATATTTATAATGGAGCTTATGTGGTATCAAAAATATTATTGTTCTTTCTCTACATTTGGTTGAACTTACATAATAAGTTGTAAAAATAAGTTTGGTTTCTAATGGTGTCTACATGATGTCAAAATATTATTGTTCTTTCTATAAATTTAGTTAAACTTAAGATAATTGATTTATGACAAATGAAAATACACTATATTTAAGGACAAGGGAGTATGTATCAAAATATAAGGCCTTGCTTCACTTGATGATAACTTATAGTGCAACACAATGTCATGTCTCAAATTATAGTTCGTTTTGGCTTTTCTAGTGCATAGTTACCTAGGGCCTTGTTTAGATTGCTAGAAATTTCACTCTCTCTCCATCACATCACCATCACATCAATTTTTAGCCGTTTGCATGGAGCATTAAATGTAGGTAAAAATAAAAACTAATTACACAGTTTAG
>JAKNSH010157743.1:0-10787 GCA_027790015.1 Cymbopogon flexuosus | reverse complement strand
CAATATAATTCCAGACGATGCTAAATCAGTCGAGTCTCTGAAGCAATTGGAACAGGTTTGTTTTTATTTCGTTGCTGTTTATTCTGCAGTAATGTTATCATTACATTGATCTATATGACATTACATTGATCTATATGATTGTTCCCACCAAAATTTGCTTTGCATTCTTCCTAATTCTCAAGTGCAGACCAACTTCAGAACTGATTGAACAATGTTAAATTAGTTGTTACTATCTTCTTCTGCATAAAGATTGATTTGTTCTCACATTTCTTTCAGGAAATTAAGTTTCTTAGTCAATTTAAGCATGAAAATATTGTGCAGTACTATGGCAGTGAAACTGTAAGTTCTCCTTTGTCACATTAAGTACTTTTAGTATTTACGTGCCAGTTTCCCTGTGCTTTGTAATGATTGTTTATTCAACTCTTGCAGATCGAAGATAGATTCTACATATACCTGGAGTATGTTCATCCTGGTTCAATCCATAAGTATGTTCATCAGCATTGTGGATCACTGACGGAATCAGTCATCCGTAACTTCACACGTCATATTCTCAAGGGTCTTGCTTTCTTACATAGCCAAAAGATTATGCATAGGTAACTATTTCCTTGTTTTGAAAATTGTAAACCATTAGTATCTTAACTATTATTTAAATTTAAAATTTAAACTAAAAAAAATCAATAGCTCGTTGCATTATTTATTTCCATGTAGGTAGTACACCATCCTGTCTTCTTTCGGACTATGCTTTTGCTAATTTTTTTTTCCAATTTTCCAAGTTCTTGCATTATGCTGAAAACGTACAGATGTATGTAAATATAGTTCTGCTCTTGCAGGGATATCAAAGGGGCAAATTTGTTAGTTGATATTCATGGTGTAGTGAAATTGGCCGACTTTGGAATGGCAAAGCATGTGAGTCCAGAGTTTTCCTATAGTTTTCTGCCATTCAGTATCACACACAATTAACCAGTAGTCAGTAACCCTGGATTTGGCTTGTCAACAACAGGCCATTAAGCTTATCACTACTGTATTCAAGATAACAATAGTACTCCCTCCTTCCCAGAAAGAATGTAAATCTCTCTTCACGAGGACTCAAAGAGTCTTAAGTTTGACTAAGTTTATAGGAGATATTATCTACATATAGATCTCCAATTAGATTTATGATACTTATTACGCAATACCCATCATCATAAACATCAATTCTTTTTTTTAATATATTTGGTCAAAATTAAGAATCTTTTGACTCCTCGGGAAGCGAGCTTTACATTCTTTTTGAGATGGAGGGAGTATGTACCATATGCTGTTGAGCATGAATATTTGATGTATGATTTAGGTGCTTAGGTTTGGGTCATGTTTCTTGAATCAAATTTGATATGTTTGAACATGATCAAACTATAGTGATCAATTTGTTGAATTTGAGATCCTACCTGATTCCACCAAAGATACATTGTACAAAAAGTCTACCATGTATTTATACATTTGTACGTAGATGCTTCTACATTAAAAACTGTGGTCTATACAGTATGAAACTATGAATGGTCTATAATTCAACCCAACAATTCTACCTAATTCATATATTTGTATGTGGATGCCTCTATTTTAAAAACTGTAACCGAATGCTGCAGATCAATATAGCATTCATTTTTGTCTCGTTGACATATATTGTTGGTAATCCTCTTCGTTTTCCTTTGTAGTTGATCTTTATTGCACATTTTCTTCCATTTTCAGTTGAGTACTGCAGCTCCTAATCTTTCATTGAAGGGCACACCATACTGGATGGCTCCTGAGGTGCGAACTGGCTATTCTTCATGTTAATTTCATCATTTCCTTCTCTTCTGACTGTGATGAGGTTGATTATACCAATGTGATGTAAATGCTCAATCACTTCTGTATGCATAAATGCATTATTCAGAATATGAAGTGGTGCCCAAAAAAAGGACATGTTAATCTAGCAGTGGACAAAGACCTTTTTGCCTTGTTGCCCAAAAGGAACTTGCTAATCTTGTACTGGACAAGGACCTCCTTCTAGAGAGTCCAATGCCTTTTCCTCTGCACTCATTTCATTAAAAACAAAGAGTAACAACTAACAACTAACAAAATGTACAAAAACCTGCAGACGCTGCACAACCGAAACCAACCCATCATCTAGAACATTGGGTACAAAGATGGCATGCCAAAATAAAGGAGATGACCATAAGGCATGGAGAAAGGTCCTAGAAAAGGCCCCTGAGGCCATGAGCCCCAGCTGTGCATCATAGAGCTGCATCCCCTTATACTGTCTGCTGTGAATTGGAATAAAGAAAATCCACAGGCATATTGTGCCTTCTTTTGTTATATGCTTTAAGTTCAATGCATCGTGGCTCCAGATGAGGGAAACAAAAATATTCAAAACTTACTCTTAGCATTCTAGAATTCAGTTCATCCATATATCAGTGGAAGACTGAAATGCAGTTTTGGGCCATGCTCCTGCTCCTCTGTCTTGCAAGGTTGGGGCCAGGATAAACCTTCATGCTTCAGATGTCTGAGCTAGCCCGAGCTGGAGCCATTCACCCTCCTTTTTCTCGAATCATGCATGGGATCTGCATGTCATTTCATTAAGATAGAGAGAGAAAAAAGGTACACTAGGCCGACAAGAACATTGGGTCCAACCCAAGTACAAAAGCCCACTCACCCCCAAAACTCCCTAGACCAGATAGCCATTCACCCCTCCTCGATGTTAAGTTTCAGATGTAATCTGTTTTTTTTTTTTTTTTGAAACTATCGGTATTAATGCTATCATGAATTGTAAGCAGTTAGTTGTAGCTGCCATCGGAATGCTATTGCAGCTCCAAGTTTTTGGCTTGATTATCTCATTTTCAACTGGAGTTTCCTGCAAGTTGGCCCACTTAGGGCTTGTTTGGTTACCCTGGAATATGCTAGGAATCATTCCAGCTTCATCAAACATACACAAAAGTAGTTACCCGTTCCAACTGGAATCTTACCAGGGAAAGGTTCCTGGAGAACCGAACAAGCCCTTTATGAATGAAGATACCCCGCACCCCCACCCCCACCACACACACCTGGTTGATTAGCTACTAACCATGGAAAACATCTTATGTCCCGGGAGGAGATTCTCGTCCTCTGCCTCCATCTTGATTACATGGGGCCATAGCAGCTCTGAGTCTCTGCATAATTAATGTGATTACACATATGTTCTTGATGCTTAAACGAGATGGTTATATTTAATGAAACTTGTATCGTAGTGCTATTAATTTTCTCTGAGCCAAAGAAACAATTTCCTCTCAAAATCAAGTAGGATATATTTATGTGATGATATGCGGAGCTTGACATCTGTTTTCCGGTTCCACATTAGATACTGCCATGCCTTCTTGTAATATTAGAGGTCTTAGCATGGCACAATCACACTAGAACATTTTTATGTTGCAGGTTGTTCTGGCCACATTTGATAAAAGTGCTGGTTATGATCTTGCTGTTGATATTTGGAGCCTTGGTTGCACAATCATTGAGATGTTTACAGGAAAGCCACCTTGGAGTGGTCTTGAAGGGGTAAGTTGTTTGTGGAGGCTTACAAATAATGCATCTTGATTTGTGCATACGTGATCACCTGTCTAATAGTCTGAGACAAGTAATGTTTCCATTTGTGGAGTGCGTATGTGATCGGTGGAGTGAAAAAATGTTGTCTTCGAATCCTTAATTTTTTTTTTTTCAGCCGAGGGGATGTGTGTTGGTCTGGGGATTTATGCATATGCAGCTGTCCTACTTTTTTTTATTGGATTCTAACCATGAACTATAATTTGTGGTGCTACAGCCTGCTGCAATGTTTAAGGTGTTGCGCACGGACCCACCAATTCCGGATAACCTGTCCCCTGAAGGGAAGGATTTTCTGAGATGCTGCTTCAAGAGAAACCCTACCGAGCGACCAACAGCAAGCAAGTTGCTTGAACACCCATTTATCCAAACTTCAAACCACTACAGCCCGCATAGCGCTCCACATTCATTTCTGGGAATTAAATCTCCAGTAAGCTTTCTCCCTTTCTCCTCACATGGCATGCGATATCCAAAGTCTCAACTTAAAGCTTTATGCATGTGTATAATTAGCCTATTGGTGTCAGGATACTGTGCATAGCGGTGCAAGAGATAAAGTACCCTGGAAAAATGATTCATGTATGAGAGGAAAACATGCAAATAGGTGAGTACATCTGTTGCCTTGCTCTGTTTTAAGTTTTTTTTTTTTTTTGTTGCTGATCTGTCAATCTGTGATGAATGGTTCACGTTATTTGAGACTTTTGAGTATTAACCCCTGCTATTCTTTATTCTGGTAGTGAAACAAGCAGTGCTCGGTCGTCAGGGTCATTGGCTTATCGGTTGATGACACCCCTACCCAACTTGGGAACCAATAGCTTGTCACCTCCACCTTTGAGTTCGGCCTCCAGTTCTGGCTCTGCAGCACATACACCAAACAGTATGCATTTTCCAGTCGCATACCATCAGCCTAGTCCTTTGCCAAAGCCTAACGGGAAGGAAGCAATAAATTTGATTTCGCATTGAATAACAGCATGCCACCTATCACAACATCTGGGCCAAAAGCCACGCATAAACAGTGCGAGCTTATCCATCCCTAACATCTGACCCTTGTCCTGCCAGTCATAGCTGACAATTTTCTGGGTCTTGTAAAAATATTTTCCATGTAAAGAGATCACCACGGTATGATCACAGGGAAATGCTGCTAAATGAGGGAGCCTTGTGAGTATGTTGTACTGTTTGATTTCTGGGGAAATGATTGCATTTCCCATGTAACATATTTATTAGGGTGTAGCTGTAGCTAAACTAATGGTCCTGATTGTGCCGATAAATAGGACATTAGGGTAGTAGTTGTAGCGTGTTGTTGTTGATGTTGTGTAATGATCATACTTGATGTAATCATTGTTGATATTTTTTGGGGCCAAGTAATAATTCACGTCAATTGGCAAAAGGGGATTGAGATTGCAGGTCCATGTATGATTCAAACTTCCTTGTGGCAGACTAACCGTTTCATTGTCAGAGAATGGGTTCATTCGTGTGTGTTTTCAGGTTTATTTTTGGACGGTTAGTGAAAGAATTTGTTTTGTGCACATTGTCCCCGGGGTAAGTCACCTCGGATATAATCTTGAGTTCTTACCATCCTCTGTTGTCTGCACCGCATAACAGACGTTGAAACATTTTTGTTCATAACAGTTCAGCGTGCTGGCACCATTGAACATATATTCTGTGCAAACTGTGTGCGAAAACAGAAACCAAAGATCATATATTCTTTTGGTGTCGCTATTGCTGTGTTGATGTGGAGCTGGATTCGGGATAGTCAGTCTTTGCTGGAACAAATCTCAAACTCCTGGATTCTTTAATTGAACAACATTTAAGCACATTCGAGCTCAACCAGAATAGGTGGCCGATTTACCTGTAAGCTCTTGGGGGTGCTCTCTCCCCCGGTTGTGTTCATAGTTGGCGAGATGCGGCGGTGGGGCTGCTACTGAAGTTAGTGTGCATGGTCGTGGGGAACTGTTTTGAATTTGATACATTGTATTACAATTCTCATCGATGTGTTGTTAGTATTATTCCTGCCACTATTAACTTATTATAACACCAATCTGGTGAAAAGAGATCCATGTCAAATTTACAACGATAATATACTGGACAACAGATCAGTACAAAAATGTTCTCCTGTACGTCTAGAGCTCTTACAAGCGACCCTCTTTCGCAAGAATTTTATTGGGGTTTCTCCACTGACTTAATAAAAAGTTGTACCAAATAAGCACACATCAAAATGGCGTCTAAAACTAAAACCAGATGAAAGAGTAAAGCCCAAGCGGTTTTTGGGACTAGAAGTCGAACCAACTAAAATTGGCTTATTCTTGCTTCCCAATTTTCGGAGAAGTTCTTTAAAGGGCACCTGATGCGAAGCGAAAAAAAGACGAATCCGGTAAAGAGGAGCCGAAAAGAGCAGGTGCCTCCAGCAAGAAAATGACGTGAAAGTTGCTCCTCAAGGACGATGGTGAGTTGGTGACCCCACTGCGAGACAGCGGCAAGCCAGTTAGCCAGGTAAGCAAGCTACTCAAGCCAGGACGATGGTAAGCAAGCCAGTAGACTGTAATTTCGTCAGAGGAAAAGATTATCTGCTCTGAATATTTTGCGCAGCTTCTGAATCTTCAGACACGGTAAGCAAGCTACTCAAGTCGATTACTGAGGATAAATCTTCAAGTCGATTCCTAGGCTCATGCCATTGTAAGCGATGGGTGCGTACATCCACATCTCATCAGAACTCAGCATCTGCTCAGGACAGAGTTATCTGATAAGACACAGAGGACAAGCACCTGGCTAGAGAACGAAGAAGCGTTTCTGTTTATAACTATAACTACCTTGATCTGCTGCTGCAAGAACCTGACGTAGTGAACTGCCTCCTCCAGCATGGTGCTGATGTCAACCTGCAACAATGTGTTTCAGGACAGTCAGCAAATACTACGCCCTAGCCATCAGTCGTTCAAAAGGAATGCTAGTGAGAAGAACAAAAAACAGCGATGTATATAGCACAGATCAGAAGATAGTCAATTACTTTGGTTCCATTAGGCACCAATTTCTGCAGAATCTTGAGCCTCTCATTGATCCTTTCCCTTCTTCTCTGCAATCCAACGAACAAAAAAACGCTGAGTCAATAATTGTGAGTCGACTAGAACGATAAAAGTGCAATGATCAATCTGTACACTCAGGCACTCAGCTCACCCTTGCGTAGAGGCTCTGGGGATCAGTCGCCGTCCCTTTGGCTGCCCGGATCTTAGCACTGCCGCCGCCGTGAGCCTCCGAGCGGCGGTTCACGTCGGTGCAATTGGACTCGTCGCCCGAGCAGCTGCCTCTGCTTTGTTGTGAACTCCCCTGCCCACACTTCTGCGCCGTTTTGGATGCAGCTTTCTTTTCGTGCTTCTACATTAACAGCCACAGGAGCCAAACTTAGCATCGCCACGTACATCACAATAAAACCAAAGTTCGTAGACTGAACCATTGTGTGCACGTACATTATCCGAAGCGCGGCCCTTCTTCTTGTGCCGTCCAAGATCTTCTCCGTCCCAGCCGGCCTGGACCTTCCTCTTCGGCTGCGGCGAAGGGCCTTGCCAGTACGTGGCGCTGGTGCTGGCACTGACCACGCCCAGCTCGTGGTGGTGGCGCTTCTGTTGTTCCTGGCCGTCATCGTCCTCCTCGTCGTTCTGGTGCGGGTACGGAGCCGCCAGGAACTGCACCACGATCTCCGACTCCTCGTCCGGCGCCGGCGCCGCCTGGTACTGCGAGCACCAGTGCGCGTCTCTGGACTCTAGCCAGCAGGCGGCCAGCTCGGCTTGCGACATTGTGCAACTGTGTGTGTAAGTACAGTAAAGGAGAGCAGGAGTGACTGAGATCGAGGCTTGGTCTTGGTTGAATGCACGTAGGTGGATGCCGGATGTGGATGGCATCAGGCCAATGGTATTTGTATGGACATTGTGATAAAAACTTAACAGTTTCTGATACAGCTCATATAGCTGGCTAGTTGCGATTCGAGGAGAGTGTGTCTGCTTTAAAAATCTGAACAAGTACGTTCCAGAGGGGGAAAAAACACGCATAATAGTGGTCAAGATACGCGAAATGCCAGAATGGTTCTGATTCGGGAATAATTGGCTTGTTTAGAGGACCGAAAAATAATCGGGTTGACCCAAACTGGCAGTTTAAATTGCAGAAAAAAAAATCCGAAAAATCAAGGGAACAGATCGTGGAGGCAAGTACTCTGAAGAGAAAATGAAGACAGCTGCATGGTGAATTGGTGATCCATATACATTAAACTGCATATTTTTTTAGAAAAGAGAATATATTAATATCCCAGCTTCTGCATCGACTGATGCATATTAAACTGTACATGTAAACTGGCCACTCTATATTTCCTTGTTCTGAGAAAAACAACATTTGTCGAACAGCTGCAAGCGGGCACTGAATTGTCTCCAAAGTCCATGTTTTGTGCTCGACATGATCTCCATAGATGTCTCCATTTGTTTTCGGAACATCTATCTACGAATGCAAAATTCATACCCGTATAGTTCATGCATGCGAAGTTAGAACTTGGATTTTCAGCATGTTCGCTTGTTTTATCAGCCGACTTGTTTCAGTTTATTCTCTCTCACAAAACACTATTAAATTAGTCGAAATCAGCTGGCTTGTTGATGAGCAGAATATGCTCATTGGCCAGACCCCTCCAGGCTTGAACTTGTTTTGGCCAGGATCCTACAAGTCATATATAGTATTTATGTTTTTTTTTTCTCTCCGGCAATCGAAACTTCTATTGAGTTTTGAAGAGCTAGCATCACATCAAGGTAGCAAAGTTTCTGAAAACCACTTCTCGTCTCTGCCTAACATGTAGCGAAGGTGTAGCCTTGTAAACGTGAGCGAAACGGTACGGTTCCAGTGATACGGTTCCATTACCATTTGCTAGGGTGTGTTTGGATACTCTTCTCAAAAGTGATACCTCTAAAAACTTTATCGGAGCACTTTAGCTCATTTTGAGGTCAAAAGCTCTAACGCATTGGAGTTCTAGCTCTGAAGTTTGTAGGAGATGAAGCAAAGTTAATTTGAAGGTCCCTCCGAATGCTAATTTAGTCTGTGATCCTTCGAAATGGGACAAATAAATTTTCATATAACATGATCTTCAATTCAGTTAAACTCGAACAAAGTATTGGAACTACGGCACCGACGCGCCCACAGCTTTTATCCGACCTGGCACCTTTTAGTTATACCTTTCTTTGTGAGAAGTTCATTTTCCCCTATGAAATGGCTGCCTTGGCAGTCAAGTCCAGGCTTATTGGGCCGATGACGAATAAAAAGAACATACTTGGGCCAAGTTTGAGGGTGTCGGTTAGTTGCTTTTCAGATTTCCCCATGCCAGAGAGATTCGAGAGATCCGATAAAAAGAGAGCGTTTTCAATTGGTTCCAAAAAGAAGCCAAAAAAAAAAAAATCCCCAATAGCAGAGTAAAAGAGCAAGGACAGACTGTGGTTTACGAGCAGCCGTAGCTGGGAGCCGTACTCTTGAACCAACCCAAACCCTTTTTCAGTTTTTTTCCCTGCTACTGAACGATCCCGTTTATAGCTAGGCAGCCAGGCCAGGTAGGCAGGCGCTTTCTCCATCATCAGAGAAACTGGATCACCAGCCACGAGCCAACCGCGCAACCACCACGAGATTCCCGTTCAGATTTGCCATCGGGGCCTCGTGGGGGCACCCAGCGCCAGCCACTCCACTCCACTCGCCGGTGCCGCGACCTGTGATGTGAGAACCAGCGTGACGACACGTCGCTCCGCTTGCAACCACCGCAACCAGCCGGCGGAACGCACGGCTGCTGCCACTGGGCGCTGCCGCCACTAGCGAGCAACAACGAGCATAGTGAGTGAGTAGTGACCAGCCAGCTCCCAACGATAAACAAACAACCAAGCACGGCAGGCAGAGGCAGGCCACCGATGGTAATTAGGCCGCCGGCCGCTCTCTCCCACCGGTCTAATCACTCGGTTAGGTGCGTGCGTGTACTTGCGTGCGTACGTCCTCGAGACGGCGAGCCGCGCAAGGAACACGTGGGGCATTGCAGTGGAACACCCGGGCTTGCACGCCGCCGACCGCTGCGACAGGCCAGGGACGGCGACGGCCGGGGACGCCGAGGCGGGGCCATGGCGACGTGTCGCTTGCCCAGTTGCCCCACGGCGGGCCGCGGACGATGCAGCGCGGCCGCCCACCGGCCGGCGACTTGCTTGCGCGGACGCTGGTAACGCCGAACCGGCTGCGCCCGGGACCTGCTGCTGGCCGCCATAATAGAAAAGGTCCAGGGGGCGGACGGACCGACGGCGGATGGAGTCTGCTCGGCGGAGCCAATCAGGGAGGAGAGGCAACGCAGCCAGGCCGCCGAACCGTACAGGTGCGTTTCTTCGATGCGATCGTTGTACGTGGGCGTTGTTGCGTCTGCCGGGACGTAAGGGATAGTCTGTGGAGTGTGGAGTGAGGACTTGCTTTGTCTAACGCATGTGCCAACTTGTATGTAGAGAATCAGATTGCTGATCCAAATCCGATCGACTTTTAAGCGAGGCAAGCAACGTGTTAGGTGGTATGTGTACAACGTGACATAGCGAGTGACAACAGAGGCTGCTAGCTAAGGACGCCATGTGTGCAGTATTTACCAACATAGATGCTGCCGCATGCTTATCTATCTATCAGTGGTGGTACGTGGTAGTACGTCTTCGATCTAATTGATCACATGAGGTTTTGCAAGAATACTACAGCCGTGTTGCCACTGTTAGCACGTCTTCTTGGATGCTCATGCTCACTCCAAAAGGCATTGTTGGGAGTTCTTTTTAAAAAAAAAATAAAATAAACATTCTTGGGACACTCTGGATAAAAATCTTGTTTTAACAACAAACGTATATATAATAATTGCAAAACTACGGATTCATCATCGTCCTCTCTGTGATTCCAGTTTCTTCGCTGGTTACTCTACGTGCGTGACGTACTGACGCGAGACTGTGATAGCAGTGCGAGTGTCAACGGCTGTCAGTGGCTGTTCCCACTGCCATTAACCCAACCCATCTAGAAAAATCTCGGCAACCGCGTGGTTATCTAGTCGATGCAGAAGATCCAGAGCAGCGCGCGGGTGCCACTTCATCCGACGGAAGCTCATAGGCAATGGGTTATTTTTTTAATTGACCCCTCGAGGTGACCAGTCTGTTGGAATCTTCCATGTCCCATCGCGTGGCCTGCTGTGTCTG
>JAKNSH010157584.1:0-23624 GCA_027790015.1 Cymbopogon flexuosus | reverse complement strand
CCAAGGCTCGCTAGCCATGGTGTGTCCGTGGCGCCGATGCCGTCGTCGATGTTGAAGATGATGCAGTCCGAGGGGTCGTCGTGCGTGGTCGTCGGTGTTGTAGTGAATATGAATATGTAGACCAAAGTGTACTCACCATTAGGAAAGTCATTTGGTGAGGGGTGAGGCTCATTGTAGTGAGGGCCAATGTTGATTCTCCCGGTGTACAGTAGTTGGCAGCTGAGGTTCTTGAAGATTGTGGTGTCCTGAAGAGTTGACCGTATTGCCATTGGAGAAGGTGTGGCTGTCCCGTTGATGTCGATGAAGCATAGTAGGTCAGTCGACGCTTGCTTAGACCTGGCCATAGTGTGGATGTTTAGATCGTGGATGTCGCCGTCATTGGGATGGTTGGTGATGTTCTGCCTTCTATGGAGTGGCACGAACTCGAAGGAGGTCCCGAAGTCGACATGGATCATCATTGAGGCGAAGCGTGCCGACGGTGTTGTCCTCAAGTTGAGCATGCTGGCGAAGAAGATTGTTCCCCAGCCAAACTTGCCTGTAAGCTGACAATGTTCATTGGGTGCTGTTTGTAGAGCGACGTAGATGTTGTTGACGTTGTGCGTGGCTCCGGAGTCCATCATGCGCACCGGGTTCCTGATGATCATGCCTTCGAGGTAGAGGGGGTGGGCGCCCTGCACTCCCGAGTGGCGCCTGCCGATGATCATGTTGAATCGGCTACCGGTTGGGTCGTCGGCGTCATAGTCGCACGCGTCCTCATGTCCCATCGGCTTGTCGCAGTAGAAGTAGAGGTCGGCGCAGTGTCGCGCCGTCATCTCCTTGGTATGCAGCTCCTTCGGCGGACAAGGAGGGGCCGTCGTGAAGGCGTCCTTGATGTCGGCCGCTGATGTCGGTGACCTCACCCCTTGTGCTGGTAGGGCGAGGACGTAGCCAGAGTTGTTGATGTTGTGACGTGGCTGCGCCAGGACCTGATCACGTATCTTTTCAGCAGCGTAGATGTTTACCTACCGGATTTCCAAGCCGAGTAAGACGTCGTAGTTCGACGCGCTCTCCGTCTTGTGCTTGTCGGCGAAGGGCTTCTCCCTGATTTCTACAGCAGGGTTGTTGATGGTGGCATCCAGATCAGATCTGGGTTGAGCGTTGGTGGATGTGGCGCCATGATTTTTGGTGATTGAAGGGGAGGTGATTGCGGTGGTAGTATTGCAAACCTCCTTTTTGTGCTCGTTGGCGAAGAGCTTTTCCCGGATCTCTACAGCGATCTCTGCCATGAATGGTGTTGTGGAGTCCTGGGCTTGGCGATGAAGGAAGTTGCGGCCGGCCTCCTCCATGGCGCGCCTAGCGGTGGCCTCCATGTTGGCGGTGAGCGTCTCCTTCTCCTGTTCCACCCAGATTGGATCTACGGGGTTGTCGTTCTCAAGAACGGCGAGCCGGTCGTCGATGTTGGCGAGGTTGCCGGCGATGACGTCCATATTCTTGAGGATCGAGGCCGCGAACTTGTTGAGGAGCTTCTCCATGGCAGCGACGTGGGGATCATCCGGTCTCTGAGATACCAGGTGTCAAGGTCCCTAGTTAGGGGGGCCCTTGATGACGGTTGTTGACGCGGTGGAGGTGAGAGAGATGGTGACGTGGGGGAGGGGAGCGGGGTTGGCGGCGGCGCTAGGGCAAGGGGGGGCGGCGCAGGGAGAGAGGAAGGAGAGGAGGCGGTGCGCGGGAGAGAAGGGAGGGGGAAGAGATAAGAGCCTTGACTCAATTCCTTGCTTAATTGATCCAATTACAATCCCCTAATATTTATAGTCCCTGAGGAGACTTGACTCCTAAGCAAACTCTAGGAGATCCTTATAAGATTGGATTCTCCTTTCCAATTGACAACCAATTCTTTCTAAACTTAATGCGACTCAATATTGTAGCTAAATTGTGATGATGATGATGACGACGACGGTGGTCGCGGCGACGGCTTTCTCCCGTGCGCGCAGCCCTAGGGCACGGCGCGAAGCCCATCTCACACGGTGGTAACGACGATGCCTTCCTCTTGGGCCTCTTGTTGGTCCATCTGCGATGCCACGTGGGTTGGAACCGTGACATAAACCTTCATTCATCTTTATGCTTAATTATTTATGTATTTTCATTCTTGTGGACACTCCTACATGCATAGCTTTCATTGTACGTACTTCTATGGCTTCAACCTCATGTATGCTCTCGTGGTTCCATTCCATGTGTAGACTTCAAATGGCTTCATCCTCATGTACTCTCCCGTGGCTTTTACTACCGGAGACCGGTTCTTTGCCGAGTGCAAGCTCTTTGGCGAGTATTTTTTTTTTTTTTGCACTCGGCAAAGAAGCTCTTTGCTGAGTGCGAAAAAACACTCGATAAAGACACATCTTCACCGAGTGTCAAAACACACTCGGCAAAAAAAGCTCTTTGCCGAGTGTTTTTTTAGAACTCGGCAAATAGCTTATTTGCCAAGTGTTTGTTTTGACACTCGGCAAAGAGGTGCAATTGCCAAGTGTTCTTTTACTCCGCAATGAGCTTCTTCAAAGCATATTTTGAAGCACTAAAGGAATTCAAATAAAATGTTTTTCAACTATAAATTGTATAACTCATCAAGATGTATAATTTTTATTATGGTTATTTTTTCATATGACCAATGAAGTAAATTTGTTCACAAATCTTATATATCTCTCTTGTAGTTTATGAAACTATATAAGAGAGATATAAAATTTATGAACAATGTTAGAATCACTATGTCGGATGAATAAATAACCAAACAACCAAAATAAACTTTGTATATTTTGATAAGTTATAGAATTTTATAGTTGCAAACTTTATTTGAAATCATCTTGTAATGCAAAAGTATGTTTAAATTTCAAAAGTTTAAAATTGAAAAAAAAATTCAGGGTGAAATTATAAATAATATGCTACATAAAATTAGAATAGTTTGACTCGTAAAAATGTGGCTAGATTATATATATTACCTATATTTGAGACTGGATGAAGTATAATCCTCTAGGGACGGTAGCATTTAATTTATTCTCAGGGTCACATTATGCGCAGCTAAAAATGAAGATACACTAGAGATCTGAAATCGAGCTGGTTTTGACATCCACTCCAGGATTGTGTCTTTCTCAGTGCTTGTGCTTTGGCCTCTTGACGATCATGACGGTGCAGTGCGCATGGTGCGTGCAGTAGTCGCTCACGCTCCCAAGAACAGCCCTGCATGCATGCTCGAGTTTAATAACAAATCTTATGTTTCGTCGAAAATATATAGCTGATATATAGTGGACAAAGCATGGGTGATGATTTTTCTTTTAGATCAAAGGCATGGGTGATGATCGACAAATCCAACCTACAAAACTGTTCGAACATATGTCAGCAGTCTGTTTGATATATAGTTGTATAGTTGTATATATGCTCCTCGATCGATCAAACTTAATTATGATGATGAGCGTCAAAAAGAGATATAATGGATTGACGGACCTCTTCCACTTGCTGTAGCCATGGCAGCCGACGACGAGGATCTCGGCGTGGTGGCGATCAACCGCCTCACAGATCACGCTCCTGGCGTCCCCCTCGACGGCTTCGTAGCTGACGTCGACCACCTCCGCGCAGAGCTTCTTGGCCTTGTCCATGACCCTGGCGACGGTGCGCTTGAGGTCGGCCTCCACCGTGGGCAGCAGCTCGGCGGATCCCACGCCGGCGATGCCGATCACGGACGCCGCGGGGGGCTTGGAGGTGAGCACCACCAGGTGGTACTGCTGCTGCGGCTGCCCCGGCGCGAAGAAGTGCTGCAGCGTCCACTCCAGCGCGTAGTAGCTGTGGTCGCTGTCGTCGATGCCCACCACCATCACCGGCTTCCCTGACCCTGATGATGCGCCTCCTCCGGTTGCCGCCGCCTCCTCCTCCGCCATGTCGTCTTTGTTCTATAGGTCGTTGGTCGATACGCCGCCGGCCGGCGACTGAACGAGGGCAGTGGCGATGGCTGATGGTGATCCACGAAACAGGGGAACAAGGTGAGGAGGATGGCTATTTGTGTAAGGAACTTAACTGCCTCGCCATGCAGCTGAGACTACACTGAGACTAGCGGCCGGGAGGAGACTCCGGAGCGCGGGAAACGCTTGGATGTCCACGTTCGTATACAAAACCTCCTATTTGAGGCTAAACTATTTTTACAAGAGTTTGTTTTACACTTGCCCTGTATATGTAGTTTTTTTGCAAGAACTTTGTTATCGGTATTTGGTAACTAATTTTTTCATTTGAATTCACCGTTTCAAGGAATACTACGTCTAAATTTTAAATTAATTAATTTATTTATTTTTGTAAATGACCTCAGATAGAGAAACTACTAAAAAAAACTTGTACATCTTGAAAAGTTATGCAACAGAAAATGATGGCTCTCACACGGAAAACCAATTTTCAATCCTTCCATTGAAGACCCCAGCTCCTCATTTTGAAGGGCTCCCGACAACAGTAACTCCGACTGGTACAACCAAGACCTCAAGCATCGCTTCTGCCACGTCTAATGCAATAGAGGCTAGCTCCTCCAATGTGGCCAAGGGCCCGGCAAGACCCCTCTGCTACTCAGCAAAGGCGTGAGAGGCGAAGGAGTCGACAAGCTAGGTACTAGGAACTCCAAAACTTGGTAGAGGCATGTTCAAGTTCGTGTTCATCCTAATGGACAAATTTATCCTAATAATGAGAAGGTCTCTCTACGAGTCTCACCCCGCTTGCAGCAAAATGAGATATATATAAGTTTTTCTCATTTAGCATCTGGCCCTCGACCTTGCCAAGAATCATCTGAGACTCCAATAATTACGACAGCAGGCACGCCTCTAGAGAATTCTCCACATGTGCAGCCTACCATAATATAGTACAAAACGGTGAGCAGACAGCGAAAGACCCTCATGTGCAGTCTACCACCAAACTTGATGCAATTGCAGAATATGTGAGTTTTGCTCCTGGGAGGAAGAGAAGAAAGACCCGTCGAATGACATGGCCATGTGTGGCATGATAGAAGTGCGTGTGCCCCAGGATTCAAATTCTAATTGGGAACACCTGTAATTACCCAAGAACTGATATATCCTTCATATGATGAGATTGTTCCAAACCTAACAATAATTCTTGGGGCAAGTTTCCAAGTGGAAACTGGTCAGTCTTCAAACTTGTCCATGGCTCAATGCCTAGATGTCCATGGCTACCCGTCAGGAGTAATCCATTTTTCCTGTCGCGATGTTCCCGTCGGTGTGATTCCTGACGGTTTTCGGGCATTTCCTGACAAACCGCCAGTCTAGTAGTGAAGTCAGTCCAGCTAAAAATAGGACGGGGCCTTGTGATATCCCTAGTCAATATATTCAGGGACATTGCCTCCAAACTCCAAAAGATGAACGCCAATTAGAAAGTCGCGGGAAGGGCAGGAGCTAATACCCGTTTAAAGAAGGAAGCATGCCGGCCGGCCGTTGTATGGCCAGGAGTCTACACATTTCTGGGTATGACAGGCAAAGCGCTAGTTTTTGACACGAAGTCATCAGCTTCTCTTAAAGCTTGTTCGCACTCGATCTCCACGTTATTCAACACTAACCCAATCTAACCTCTCTAGGGACGAGGGGGATTTGATTAGCGCCAATCTCGCCCCATTGAATATGTCAAATGAAGACGTGAATGGGAATAAGAATGCCGAGAAGCAACGAGTCATTGTGGGTTGTCACCCATCAGCTTGGACATCACAAATGCCTAAAGAACATGACAAGGTGAGAGATAGAGAAATTGATGAGTTGAAGCTCCAAATGAAGCAGCTCATGCCTATCATGGAAAATTTGACCGCAAGTCAAACACAACCATTACCAAAACCGCAAAAAACAGCAAGACCCACGGTTCGCTGAAGCAAAGGCAGTTCACATTTACTAGTGGAATTGCCGAATCGGTACCCTTTTTGATAAAACCCAATCTAAACCTACAATGCGGCAGCGTTTGCTGGCCAACTGGGAGTAGCCACGGTACCAAAAATCTTTTTGTTCTTTAGATTGAGCTATGGATGGTTAGATTTGATTCTAAACACTGTTAATTTTTGTCTTAATTGTAATAAATGCATTGCCTGGTTGTACGGTGAGAATTAAAAAAAAACTGACTGGCTGCTCCTTCTCCCCTTCAAAGAATGGCAAAATTAAGTAAAAAGAAAAAAAAACGGCCTCCTTATCTTCTTCCTCTCTCGTATCTACCCAGCCTCTCGTTCTCTGTCTCGCCCGATGGAAGGCGACGCCGCCCGCCGGCACCTCCGCCGCTCCTACTCCTCCGCGCGTCCTCGGCGATGATGCGTACGGAAGCCTCCCTTCGTCTCCGCCGTTCCTGATCCCGCTCCTCCAAGTGCCGGCGCAGCGGCACGGCGATGCCGCGTGCCGCCTCCTCCGCCTCCCTCTCCGGCTCTGCCGCGTGCTGCTCCCGCTCCTCCGCGTGCTTTACTCTATGGTCCCGCGCCAGCCCCTCATCCCTGGCCCCCTATATCGATGGTTTGCTCTCTCTCTCTCTCTCTCTCTCTCTCTCTCTCTCTCTCTCTCTCTCTCTCTCTCTCACGCTCTCCCTCTTCCTCTCCTCCTTCCTTACTCTATGCAGTGAATCTGCCTTGCAGTGTTATGTCTTTGCGATTTGGAGGGCAGTTTGACCCTACATCTATTCTTCTCCCATTTTCCTCTTTTATTTACCCCTCCTATTCGGCTAGGTTTTGGCTGGATCTTGAGATTACCTAGGTGTTGCCGTACATATCTGAGGACATGACCGTGTCAATGACTGATTTTTTGTGCAATAATTTTGTGTCATATATATTGGAGGACATCAATCTATGCGAATGGCATTTGTGCACTGCGGTGCTCATGATTCTGGTCGTGTCCAATGATGAATACACTTTCTTGCTGCTGATTAATTTGAGGGAATATGGTGGTGCTGTGATGAATACACAATTTACACCTCTCTTTTCCTTCATAGCTGAGGCAATGCTCATGAGCTATGATTTTTTTTTTTGTTGCACATCCATCTATATGTTAATAACTGAGGCAGTGATCATGAGGAATTTATTTAACCCTACAATAGCAACAGTGTTTGCTGGCCCCTGGGCATAGCCATGGTAGCAAAAATCTTTTCGTTCTTTGGATCGAGCTCTGCAGAATACTCTATGGTTTTGCAGAGTTTGCCTGATCCTGGGCACAGCCACGGTAGAAAAAAAAAATTGTTCCTTGGATCCAGCTCTAGCCAGTGAGATTTGATTTACTATACTGTTAACTTTTGTCTGACTCATAAATTTGTTGCCTACCTCTCCCGTTCTCATTAGTAAGAACAGGATAAAAACAGTTTGAGGCTCCAATTCAATTGGTTGGGTCGTTTTTTGGCCCTAATCTGATCATTGCCTTTAGTTTTGTGCTCGTCCTTAGTTGTGATCATTGCCTATGATGATAATAGCACACAACTATGCAATATGAGCACCTTATTGCCTGTGAAGTGATACATATATTCTTCTTTCGTTTGTCTCTTATCATTGATGTTATGAAGTCAGGTTGCACACTTTTGGTTCTGAGCACACACCCTATTCCCAGAGATAGCCATGTCAGTCACTTTGCTTCTGTTGGTTGCTTTTGTGTTTTGGTTGAATCAAATGGAGGTTTCAGCTTCTCAAAATAAATGATAATACTGGGGGTTCCCTAAAAGCCAAATGAAAATCATGAAATTAGAGGTATGTGTTCCTCCCTAATTACAATAACATTTAGTTTGTGTTGACGAATGGTACTATTCTTTGCACTGACCTTAATTTGTTTGTTTAGGTATTTATAGCTATTTATACATGCTGCAGTGGTACAGTATTCCTTAACAGGCTAATATAATTCCTAATATTATGTAATGCACTGTCACCAAAACTGCATTTTAATCTGTCCAGAATTGCCGGAAATTAACATGATTATTTCTCCAATGCTAACATAAGAATGATTACAATTTTTTACAGAAACTCAAAACAAACTATGTGAAAGCTGGAAGGATCCCGTTGTTGTCGCTAGATTTTCTTATCATAGGTAATTCCTTGCATGGTCATAACTTTAAAATGTAGATGAGTTTGTTAATTTCCTACTGTACATGTAGGAATGCTTGATAGTGTTGTTTCTTTGTTCTCTGGATCTGAGAACAAAGACTCAAATAGGTTCAGGATTCTCGGCCACACTAATGAAATAGAATCCCATTGATTTGTGTTTTTGGTTAATATAGTACACGCGGTGCGTGTTAGATTGACATTTTTACTTGACTCCTTTTAGATCAAATTTTGTACTATCGAATTCCATCCTACTTTCAAAGTTCAGGTTGGACATCAATTGGATTGGATGAATTATAGCAAGAAACAAAGTATGGCAATGTGGTTTCCAGTTGTCTCAATTTTTTGCCCTGTCCATTTCAACAACTATACTATCACCGTCACCACACAAAATGTGTGTGATGCTATTACGAATCTGGTAAATTTCTCATACACTCGCATTGAGCTCCTTGTCTATGAACAGATTCATCCAGCAGGGACACCTGCTCATCCCTTTTAATAAATTTCCCCGTGAACTACATTATACTCCAAAATCATGGATCGTTTCATTTAACGAACAAAAGATTATGTTGTTGGAGGATATGTCATGGTAACTACATTAATATAACAGTTTCCACTTTTCCCCTTTTGGCTTGTACTAAGGAGATGTAATTACCTCACACTGTCAATTAGATAGACTAATTTTTTTTATTCATACATAGGATTGCTATTTTTGGTTATTGCTCCCTGATCCTAACCAGTACCCAATTGATTGATCAAAATTTTCATTATTTAAACATGCAGATTCAAAGATGGTTCATTATCTTTTCCTGATTACATGGTAGTATTTTTTAAAAAAAGGAACATGGTAATATTTTTCTGTTATATTCTTTGTGGCATTGTTAGTTTACTCTGTAGATTACATTAGCTACACATCCTGGTTTGATGTGTCGATAGAACCTGCATTTTATACGAAGGTTTATCATATTGGTTGTTTTATTTCCTTTGCATGACCTAACATGAGAGTGCATTCTTTTCAGTGATGGTCTTCCTCAGCTTTAACCTTTATCATGTTTTCTTAAACATTTTTTTTCATATTTTTCTATCACTTTGTAGATGACTCATAGGGCACCTAAAGCTTAAAATCTATAAGGAGTACATTAGGAGGAGTCTGGAAATGGTTCAATGAGTACAGAGGACCTACATTTTATACAAAGGTTCATCAATTCTTTAATTCTCTTTATATAACGTAACATGAAATAAGTGATTATAGCTATCAGCTGATTAGTGAGCTTTTCAGCTTTTATTCGTTCTCGACAACCTACAAGTGCTGGAACTGCAAAAATAAAGTACATGTATGACAGGTAAACAAATGTTGCTCTTCTCAGGATGTGTTACGATGGTTGAGCATGGCTCATATTGCTTTTAGTCGCTGTATATGTATATATTTGTATACCGCTCTTAAATATTACTGAATGCATGAATCAGGCACACATCGTCATAGCTATACTAAAACTCTACATTCTGCTCCCGCTGCAGAGCGACAGCATGGAATAAGATGAGACTGCCACATCATTTTGCGAGATGCACGAGATCACATTGCTCACATCAGACCCGGCCGTAATTGGCTTACCATCTGCGTAGCGACAACTTTTGGGAAAAAGAATCCAATGTAGTGGTGGCTCCTCAAGTCCTCAGTCTGTTTACAAATTTTGTTGTGCCACTCCATGTTTACCTACTTTGTTTAATGTACTATGAATACCAACTACGCACCTGGCTACTTGACTGTTAACTCGATTTGTTCGGTATCGAAAAGGAGTTATGTATTTCCGAATGTGAACTTACCTATGACTACCGCGCGCAATGGCGCGCCCCTTCCACTAGTATTGGCTATTGCAACTTGACTTAACCGGCTAGAGGGCGTTTTTAGTTGCGTAGCTAAGTGAGAGAAACACCAAAGTGAAACAGAAAAAATGGATAACGAGGCACGCAAGCTTGTGAGGAAACATGTTCGTTAAAAGTAAAAACAAAGGAACAATTCTTGTCGACAACATGCACTGCTATACAGTCGCATCTATTACTGCCGGTGCTTAACTCTCATCACTGCCGGAATCTGAACAGACAGTGAACAAAAATGGCAGTGATGTGAGGGGGCACATCACTGCCGGAAATTTGCGACCGGCAGTAATACAATCCGAACAATGCCAGCTCTCGTAGCCAACGCCGATAGTGTTATCTGAAATCAACACTGCCGGCTCGAGGCACGAGCCGGTAGTGTATTCTGAAAACCAATACCAGCTTGATCTCTGAGCCGCCGCCGACTTGAAATTCAAGTCAATAGTGTTGTCTTAGCCAACACTGCCGGCTCGCTATGCAAGTCGACAGTGTTGTTTTTGCCAACACTACCGGCTTGAGTGTAGAGCCGGCAGTATTGGCTGAGTCAACACTGCCGGATTTTGGGTCAAACCGATTGTGTTATCTGAGCTAACACTGCCAGTGCGTACTACGAGCTGCCAGCGCATACTACGAACCGACAACGCTCAAAGGTTTTTAATTTAGTTTTATTTTTTATTATTTTTGTTTTATTGTTTATTTTTAAATTTGTAATATTTTTTGTTTTAATTTTGTTTTAATTTATTGTAAATATTATAATGGTAGTAACTATAATTATAATTTTCCAACAACAATATAAACACAATATTGTAAATATTATCCGTTGCGGTTACATCCAAATGTTCGATACAAGATCTTGAAAACTAAAACAAGAAAAGAAATTATTACAGCAGATATTCGATGTCGGCTTTCGTATAGTCGGCCCTGTACTTTTTTGCTCGAGCAATTGAAAATAATCTATTTTGTGACAACACTTCTGCCAAGATGAACACTTCTACAGTGACGAGGTTGACAGTGATGCGACAATCTGTATTAGTGATAATGGTTCACTTTAGGTATTCCGTGGTAAATAAGTCCAGAACCTATTGCAGTTCTGCTCGTGCTAGCTTCTCCATATGTCATCCGCTTTTTAGCTGCAATATTTATTGACTTAAAAGAGTACACAATACTAGAAAAAAAAAAGTAGCAGAAAGGCAATAATTTCATAGCTGACAGGCAAAAGAAAAAGAACAATCGCCCCTTGTGTGGCCGTAGAGTCGTAGACGTATGTATTTTCCAAGTTGATCCACCTGTTTACACATTTTGTAACTCGTTGGATCAAAGTGATGCAACGGTACATCATTGGATGATTTTTGAAGTTGATAAACCTACTGATGTTATTTTGTTGTAAGAGAAAAAACACTATACCAAAACTAATAAGCCGAGGATTTTTTGATATTTGCCTACAAGACATTTACCATTTCATTTCGCATATGCTGATATCCATAAACCAATAGATTATACTCCCTCTGTCCCTAAAAGAATATCATGTTGGTATGCGTGCCACAAGTTTGACTCAATTTTTAGAAAATACGTGTAACATTTGTATCTCAAAAAAAAAAATTGTTAGAAAACTAGATTCAAAGATCTTTCTAATGATATTGACTATGTACTATAAATACTTATATTTTTAATGCATAATTAATCAAAGTTATATTTTAGAAAGCGCAAACGGCATTCTTTTAGGGACAGAGGGAGTATTATATTTTGAATTCTCATAAAATAATTACAAAAAGCACGGATTTGCAAGAAAAAACAAATGAAAGAAAGAGCATGCTACTTACGGCCTCAAGTCCCTAAAAGAATGATATTACATGATTCGTGCTAGTCAATCTTTTTCAAGTTTGATTAAATTTGTAGAAAAATATTAGCAATATTTGCATATCTAAATAAATTTATATTAGGAAAGCATATTTAACATTTTTTCAATGGTACTAATTATGTAATTTAAATATTTATATTTTAAGGAAATTATTTTCCCAAAAAAGTGTGTCTTGGTTTCTGGGCCCTCTTTTTCTCGAACTTACTTATTAGGCCCTAAAATGATTTTCCTTTGATTTCTTGGCCCTTCACAGCTGGACATCTGGACTCAATAGCATATACGGCGTGTTTCTTGTGAAAAGAAAAAAAAAGGGAGCATAAAGCGTGCTGCTGGGCATTTAGCAGGCCGTGGCCCAATCTGTATGTACAGTCGCACCACGCCAAATTGCTAAGGAAATTCCAGTTGCCAAATGTGCCACCATACCAAGTGATTTGGCGAGGCCCATCTCCGTGTGAGAGAGAGCCTTTTTTTTTTTTTATCTTCCTTAACTATTGCAGTCATCTTCTAGTTATAATACTTCTTCTGCTAAAAAGAATCGAAATTTCTATGTATCTGCCGGAAGATTTCATATGTTGTTATACAAAAAATAATCTAATTGTACTTATCAAATTTTAAAAATAGAAATTACAGTATCAAGTCTCAAACGATTTAAATTACCTCCAAGCCAGGTAGGAGGTGGCTTTCAAGGTGATCTCATAATTTTTACAGATATAAGTCATAATGTTTTTCGTCTCTAAGCTTCTACGAAAATTATTAAGGCCTCGTTTGGCTGCCTGTGTTTTGGGGTGGATTAGGTTGGGAACCATGCCAACCGTGGATACAAGCCCACGCCGGGGTAAGGTTCCACGACCGTCTCAAATATGCATTTGGCTGAATGAGTGTTGACGACTAATACACGTGAATACACCCCGATACACCGGTGCCAGAAAAATCACCATCCGAGTTGTGGAATTGCGGGCGTCTGGCGTCTCGCGTGCGAGTGCGAGCGGCCCAGCACCGCACAAAGCACACACGTCAATTCGTCATCGCCGATGCTGCTCCGCCTCCGACCATGCTGTGATTTCACATGGTTGTGAACCCGATGTGGATGGGGTGAGCCGGAGGGATTAACCCAATCCACGGGTGGGGCAGGTTACATCTGTATAGAATACACGAACAACCAAACGAAGCCTGAAGAAGAAGAGATAGATCAGGACATGTAAAACTACTTATAAAATATTTAGAATTCATGAACATATCTCTAGAAGCTTTCAAAACATAATACTCATCATAGAGAAACGAGAAAATATTTTAAAAAAAATCAAGAAACTTCCCAAACTATTTTAATTTATGTATAAATAGATTTTAAAGATTTTCATGAAAAAATTGAGATGCAACATTAAACGATACATTTAATGCTCAATGCATCCATGCTGATGCTGGTTGGATCTCATATTTTTGTTGTCGAAAGTTTCCACCAGATGTTTGGACATTGATTGAATGCTTATGAAATTTATGGAATTTTTTTGGATAATTTCACATTTTTAATCTAGTTTTTGGAAGATTTTATAGACACTTTCATGAGGTCTAAATATTTTGTTTGCTTTTCTAAATAAAAACACCAACTAGTTAACTTGTAACTGTTGGTACCACCTTAACCATTCTCTGTTTATAATGCCTCACATTCTATTGGCCATTGTATATTGATGTTAGCATATAGGTTGGGTTTCTAAGTAATGAAACCAATGGCAATGGTAGTAAGAGCTACTCCCTCTTTTTCATTTTTATTTATCGCTCTAAATTGTAGAGAAGCCAAAGATACTTAATTTTGACTAAAGATGTAAATAACACATTGATATTTATAATATATAATTAGTATCGTTAAATATATCTTTGAATCTATTTTCATAATAAACTTATTTGAGGATACAAATATTTGGAAATACTTGACTAGGGTAAGGTTTGGTGACTAAGAGCATACCTTACTGAGCTCCAACATGAACTAGGAGTTGTGTTTTGTCATCCTACACCGCATAATGCATCAGAGAGCCAGGTAGCTTCTCTTCCTTGGTTGATCTCTTTACTTGATGCTTTTAAACATGTGTTTGTTTGAGTGACATTTATCCTTTTTAGATTAGCCTATGCTAGTTGATAGCCTATGTTACTAAACTCTTTGGGATGGGTGGGCTGAGAACTTAAGAAAAATACAAGGGCACATAAAGAGAGTAGTGTATGTTTTTTTGTAGCCGTTGTGTTGAAAGCTGAGCTCTAGTTTATATTTTTCGAATACCTAATTTACCCTTCCCCTCTTAGATGTTGGATGTCATCTGGTATCCTACATCCTATATAAAAAACGTCACCATGCACACATCAGAACAAACATAACCATCCAGATGAATGCCTTTTCAGAAAAAAAAAGAAAGTAATAGTTTGGGTCTCTACGACCGCGCACACACAATTTTTTTTTAGAAAAAAATGGCAAAAGGTTTGCCGCGATTTCTATTAGACGAAAAAAGAAAAAGGCAAGTGCCAGCCCAGTTTTTTTAATGGAAACTGAGCCAGAAAAACCATACAACTAAGGAGATTGCCATACTCAATCCATACAACTATAGAGCAACTAACCCAACTCACGCCACCATAAGTAGCTGGTCGACGTCCACTCAACTACTTGATGCTCCGAGCCCAATCCACTCTACTAGCATTACTCAACTGAATGGTCCGCTCAACTTGGTCGGAAAGGTGACCAACTACACCTACACAACGAACAACAAACGGGAACACAACACAAAGCAAAGAAAAACAGGGGAAAACGAACTCCCCCATCGAAGCCACCAGAAGCACGAACGAGACCAGGCAGAAGGAACGGGGCTGCAGAGCGGAGTTGGAATGCCTCGCGATGCCTTCAAGAAGGACACGACGCTGAACGCGTTAACATCGCAAGCCCGCAAGGGAAGGTTTTCACTTGCAAATCCAATCAATAGGAAGGCGAGAGGTGCAAGAAGGACGCCTCCAAGGAGAAAATGACATCCACAGATACCGTCGTCCAAGCTTTTGCCTGACCACCCACCCCCACCCCACCACTGCCCACCAAGGGGAACTGCAACCACCAGCCATCCCAGACAGGCGATGGACAAAGCATGCTGAAGAGAAAGCCCACCACCGGAGCAACAAGTCAAACATGTGTGACAATGGTGAGGGGAGATTGACGGGGAGAAAAGGGGGCCAAGGAAGTGGAGGTAGAGCCCCAACCACCCAACCCACCAACACCCCAACCCCAACCCCAACCCCAACCCCAACCTCGGGTCCCACCGAGACTCTCCACGCGTCTCCGGCCGCCAAACTAGTAAATCTAGCCACCGGACCAAAGGATCCGAACACCAGCCACCCGGGGCTGTCGCCCCCACGTGGAAGCTAGCCGCCCACAGGGAGTTAGAGGCGGTGAATCGATAGCCCCCACCCTGGTGGAAGTCCTTAGTTTGGTTTTGGCTAATTGATGAAACCTAAGGACTAAACTTTTTTTTTAAAAAAGGACTAACCTTTGATCTAAGTGGATGATTTAGATAAGGTAGTCCTAGCCAAGTGAGGAACTCATTGAATATGAGACATGCCATGGAATCATGTGACCAAGATGGAGAAGATCAAGATGAGGCTTGGCTCGATGGACAGGTTGGATGTGTGAAGGGCAAGTTGAGGCTTCGTAGTGATGGACCATGCGATGGTGAAGCTTGAGCAAGACTTGGCGTCGATGGACTAACCCATTGGTAAAGAGCAAGTAAAGTCAAGATCAATGGACCAAGAAGGTTACACGATGATACGAAATGGATCATATCATATGGTGACTTGGTGGATGATGGAATTAGAAAAGCAAAATAGGCTCAAGGCAAAGGCATAAAGCTATAGAGGCCATTTTGTTTTGCACTCAAGACATCATAGAGGGTGTGAGTGATTTAGGATCGATAGCCGTACTATGAAGAGGGGAGATCTTCGGTTATACGGTTCATGGGTGCCACTAGGTTGATCATACATGTTGATGCATTAGGACCTAGTGTGCTAATTGGAAAAACCTTTGAAAATAATTGTGAAAATGCTAACACACGAGCGCATGGTGATGTACACTTGATGGTGTTGGCACATTTGCAAAGGTGGTAGAGTTTGCAGGGTAGAGATGGATCCGGTGTTTTTGAGAAAATGAAATGGCTATCTTCTATTGCGCCAGATGCAAATTTGTTGATGAAAAGGAGGCATTGTGGTCGCCTTGTTTCTGCTGATATTGCAAGCATCGGACGCACCAGGTCCGAGCGTTGGACGCTGGGGTTGCGTCCGACCAGTTGTTGGCCGAGCGGCGCTGAGGAAGTGCTACGTTGGGTGTCAGACAATGACGCATCGGGCACATGACGCCAGCATCCGGTGTTGGTGCGTTGGTGGCGCGTGTGAGCGGTGAAAGCGTCGGACGCTGGCTGGTGCGTCTGACGGTGCGTCCGACAGTGGGCTGATTTTACATCGTCTCTGGACTGAGTTTGGAGGTACTGTGCAGCGTCCGATGAGGTGGTTCGGACGCGTCCGACGCCCATGGTAATGGCTAGTTTTGAAACGTTCGGTTTGGCGTGTAGAGTTTGAACACGTCGGGTCCATCCAATGCTATACCGTCTGGTGTGTCCGACGGTCTCGTGAAAAGCGCAGTGAAGGGGTAACAGCTCTATTTGCTTGAGGGGTGTTATAAATACAAGTTGGCCGGTTCCATGGCAATTCTCTCAACTTTCTAACATTGTTGACAATCTTGTAAGCTAAAGCAAACCCCTCCTACTCATCTCTCTTACATGATTGCAAATCCAAAGTGAGATTGAGTGATTCCAAGTGCATTTGCATGTGAGGTTGCATCTAGTGGCACTTGAGGATGGTTTGGCCGATGATTTGTTATTACTATTGGTGGGTGCATACCACCTAGCCGGCTTGGAGGTTGTTAGAGTCATTGGGAAGAGTTGGCTTGCCCACCTCCGGTTGATTTGTGAGAGGTTCTTGTGTTTTTCTCAGCGGAGCACCAAAAGCAACTCTAATGAATTGCACGTGTTATTGATCGAGTTACCTCACTTGAGAGTGGTGTCTTGTAGTGCCTTTGTGGGGGAGTGCCTTGAGGGGCAAGTGACTTGAGGGTCATATCGAAGACCATCTAGATGTTGGTCGACACAACCGTGGATTAGCTTTTCGGTGCACAAGTGAACCCCGAATGAACAAATCATTGTGTCACTTGTCTTCGATTGGTGATTGGCTTCATCTCTATATTGTTGTCTATTGTGATGGATTGGTTATCATCCTGGTGATTGGCAACATCTTCTCTTCACCATCGGTATAATAATTATCTCCCTTTCCCTTGTACTTAATTTCTCTAGCTTTCCTTGTGTAGCTTGTGTAGTTTTAGTTGTTCTTGCTTGCTCACTAGTGTAGAAAGTAGCAACATATGCTTTGCGTGACAGAGAGATCATAATATACTAAAATTATCATTAGGAGGCTTGCTCACCTTCTAGGCTAGGCAAAACCTGCATTTACGCCATTTGTTTTACTAATCAATTTTGATTAGTCTTTTATAGAAATTTTTATAGGCTATTCACCCCTCCCCTCTAGCCATCAAGGACCTTACACCTGGCCTAGCGCTGCCTGCTGCGCCACCAAGGCACCACGGGCACCGCCAACACTGAGCTGTCACCAGCCAGCGCCACCATGGAGCCTCAAGGACTCGCCCAGCCTAGCCAGGGTCGGCCATGCCACCACGACGTCGCTGACGAACGGCCGCAACACCGCTGTCTCCATGTGTTGTGAGTCGAGGTGGTCGGCGCGCCACCACAACGTCGCAGCCGTACCCCTCCACCACAGCATGGATCTCCGCGAGGGCGGGACGAATCCGATTGAAGGGCCGACGGATCTGGGCGCAGAGACCCAAAACCCCGTCGCCGGCCGTCGGTCCCAAAGACACCGAGAGCCCTCCGGGAGAGGAAGAGGAGGCACGAAGAAGACCCAACCGTCGACGTCCTTGCTGTCAGCTGGACAACTGGCTTCGAGCTCCGACGGCGGCGGATACGCTGTTGGAGACAAAGGCGCCGCCAGCCCGCCACCAGCGAATCCGCCTCGAGCGCGCGGGAGGAGGCCCAATCGCCGCCTTCCTCGCGTTCGGCCGGACTTCTGGCACCCTGCTCGGGCGGCGGCGAGGCGGAGGGGAGGGAAGGTGGGGCGGTGCGGTACGGTGCTAGGGTTTGGAGCCCGCCCGAGCCGCCCCAGAAGGAGCGACACGGATTGGGAAAGCTCAGTCTCACCCAAAGTTGGTTGACCACACACACAGTTATAGGTGAATTTGCTGGCAATTACTTGGTCACAAAAGTTTATTCATTTTCACAGATATTTCACAGAAGGCAAAGTCAGACATAGCATCTGGCAACAGCGCTCCAATCACGTATAAAAATCATCACGCACCATCATAGTAGTGACGTATATCCCGATGCGGCGATGCGATTGCTCGGTCGTCTGATATACGTAGAAAACAGCAGCCGGGCTAGCTTCCGCAGGTGATTTCTACTCCCAGCCTCATCAAAGTGACGTATCCGATCCAGAATCCTGATGCGACGTCCGACGTATCCTGGATCCTGCTGACGCGATCACTGTCTCGTATCTTGACGCGGAAATCCGGTGATGAATGGGGTGGTTGGGAATTTGGGATCCAATAACTTGGGGTCGCTGCTAATTAAGCACAAAGTAATGACGTAAGAGAAAATTTGAATACGAAGACTAGACTGTCAATGCCACAATGCATGGGTGATTCTGAATAATGTTGTTCGGTTTTATATACGTGATATCAACAACTTTACATGATTAAAAGCCAGTCGCTATATCCTCCTCTTGTACTTCACTTATTTTATAGTACCTACATAAATATTTATTTGCTTTCTTTGCTCAGTTGCTTTGTCTAGTTGTAAGTATATGCTTTTATTTCGCTGCAAACTTTTGTCCTGTCCATACACGCTCGGAAGGTTTGCTTTCTGAAGAAAAAACATATTATATTATGATAAAATATATTTTCATGTCTCTTACTTTCTACATGGTATGTCTTAGGACACTCATAATGCAGACTCTATCATAAAGTCTAAGCCTATTTATTATCCTTCTATTTTTGATACTTTATTGATGTGGCACTGAAGAGAGAGAAAAAACAATCCAAGTCTATGATATCTTTAAGGTATTAAATAGCTTAGACTCTATGATAGAGTCTGTATTACGAGTCTCCTCACTCCTCTTCCCCATCGCTAGCTCTGTTGTCTCTCGCTCTTTACCACATGGACCATTGTAGGAGTTTGAAGCTATAAAATTGTTATACGGTGTGTTTGGTTTTCTGGCCAACTTGTAGCAGGCTAGATCGTAGCTTGGCCAGGCTCAGTCTGCTCCAAGTCAATCCCTAGTGTTTGGTTGTTTGTACTGGCTAGTCCAAGGGTGTGTTTGATTGTCTGATTTGTTTTCATATAGTTATCTCTTCTCTTAATTGGTAAGATTACCCTCTTTGAATTTTGTGGAACAAGTAATGGGCATCCTCAATGAGCACTGCATGCATGGTCGAGTCTTAATAAAAGTGTCATTTAAGTTTCCATATAATAATCTCCACTTTGACTCTAATCCCTTGCAATAATTGTGTTTCACCGAGACTTCGCTCCGAGTTAGCTTTTTTTTTTTCAATACTCCCATCTCATGCACATAAAAACAATTGGTGTGTTTCGTAGATTAAAGTGCCTAACCTTTCACCTAAGCTCCTTTGTTGACTGGTTTGATTAACCTCACCTTCTCCTATGGCCTTCCAAGCCATAGTTCTATACAACCTCCGAGCTCCACCTGGTCGCTGGTACTAAATGTTCAGTCCCATCACTTCTTTCTTCTAACAGCTCTAGCTTGCATCTATAACTATTACATTTTGAAACCGTCTTAGCAGTCATGCACTTTGAATGCAATTAGATTTGAGTACCTTCCTTTTGCAAGATACTTTTCATAATCACTCGCCCTTTGCGAGTAACTCAAATGAGTCCACTTGGAACCAATAAGGCATAACCTTAGAGTCCATCTCAAGATAAGTTGAACAACTACCCGTGTTCAATGAGTTCCATTATGCATATCTAATGTAATTGTCCCCATCTTGGTGATTGCATACCCGTTGCAATGCACTAAGTGAACAGTTCCATTCGCTACATGTAGAGATCTTTACGAAGACGGTACTTCGCTCCATTCTCCTGAGCGCGCCCAACGGGCAACTCGAGGGCGACCACACCGGCGCCCTAGCCCGCCCTCCCAGCGCCCCCTTCGGTAGCCATTACCGCCCTCCCCTTCGGTCGCCATCACCGCCCACCAAGCCTGCGGTGGCGGCATCCAGAGGCGGATCCCCAACAAAGGAGCCCATCTACGCATTTCCATCCCTCCCCCTTGCTCTTCCACCACTACCCTCCCCCTCCTCAACTCCGGTGATTTTCAGCTGTGGCCGGCCGGTTCCGGAGCCCTAGGGCTCGATCTCGCTTCTAGGGGCGCCTAGTGCCTCACTTTGACGCTGTTGGCGGCGGCTCTATCTAGGTGATTGGAGGTGGCGTTGGGGCCACAGTGCAGCGGTCACCCATTCAAGATTCCTGGCGGTGGACAGCCAAATTTTGGCCCCCTAACTAGGCCCAAATTTACCTTCTAGGGTCGACTAACCCTTTACCTCGTCGATGGCCGGTGAGTGCTCCATCTGGGCGGCTAGTAGCGACGCTGGGAATGCACGTCGGCTCTTTAGTGGCCGGCCAGCTAGGTCCGGTTCGGATCTAGTGCCGCCTTGCCGTGATGAGCCAGCCATTTGCTGGCTGCCGGGCCATGGTCGAGCTTCTCTATCCTCGCTTCATATCGTGTGGGGACATTGCAGCCTCCTAGTGCACGCTGGCTGGCGGCCGATGGTTCCCTCCTAGAAGGTCGACGGCCAGCAAGTTGTGCCTGGCTACCCGCATCTGCTGGTGGTGGGCGGTCGTGGTCATGTCCGTGAGTCGCCACAAGGTGCTAGTGGCCGGGGGGACACCCCACAGGCTTTGCTATTATAATTTCTTGGGTAAAAACTCTGCTTGGCTTCTTGCTTTGGGCTATCGACAGTAGTTCAACTTATACCATTTACCTTCTTGAAGGCGTTGTTGAAGCAATCTCGTGCCCATCACATTTCCTTTTTGGAGGCTTCGTTGGAGCACTTCTACCATCGTCCCTCTAAGCTCAGCGGAGTTGTTAATAGCTATGTTGTGCCTGCATGTGCTTTAGCTTAATCTTCGCTTTAGTCTTCTCAGCTTCCTCGCACAATAGATACTTGGTCGCTTGCGCTGTTCTCTGCGGATGCTTTGTCGTCGTTTTCTTGGGCGGATGCTTTGTCGTCGTTTTCTTGGGCAGTCACTCCCCTCTGGCGGCTGCTTTGTCACATGGGCACTGCCGGATGCTTTGGCCGCCATGCTACTAGTCAATATTGTTCAGGCAGATATACGCCGCCATGCCATAGTCGTCTCTTCTTGGTGGATGCTTCGCCCTGCTAGTAGTCTTTTGCATTGTTTTTCCATTGCAGGTTTAGTCAGTTAGGTTGTGGCGGAGGGCCATCTCCCTTCCACGTTTCTTTCTTTCGTGTTTTGTTCTTAACCACTATGTTTGTGGTTCGTGTGCTGTGATGTGGGTTCTCCCATAGTCATGTCGTGTAAGCCGTTCTTCAGTGCTCCAACTTCTTCTTAATAAAATACACGTGAAGATGTGTTCTTGAAAAAAAAAAGTAGATCTTTGGTCAAATGTCTCCTTCCTCAAACATCTCCCATGCATATTCCATATGCAACCTTATGTTATGTATGTGCAGTGCTCATTTATTAATTGGGTACGTTTATGTACTTATTTTAAAATACTCCAAATCTTATTATGCTAAATTAAAATGAGCCTGTATTTTCTTTTAGAGTATATGGTTATGTTTATTTTATATACCACTAATGGTTACGACAATATAACAAAAAATGGGTCCTTCATTTTTTTTTTCAGGCAGTAAGATTTGGAGTATATTCACACACATGTTAAGCACAACCTAAAACAAACGAACGTCAGACAGAAAACGGCGCGGAGGCTTGCGTGGCTAGAAGCGGAGGTCGTACACAGGGACAATACTAACTATACACTGGTAGTACAATTTATGTCAGTCGCTTCTTAATATTGGAGTGCCTAGCTCACCATATATATACCTTCGCTCAGCTCACCATATATATACCTTCGCTCCAAAGTCCAAACAAAGTTGTCAAAAAAAAGTCCAAACAAAGCAAGCCCATACACCAACTTTAGTTTCTTCCTGCTTCGTGCTTCCCACGTCCTCCATGGGATACTACACATGGATTGTCACAGGGGTCGGCTGGGGTGTTGTTGTGATGGGTTGGCTGCTGTCACCGCTCATCAGCTTGCTCCTCAACAAGTTCTTTTCATGCGCGGCTTATGATACGTCAAGAAAGCTCCGGGATCTGGAGGTCCACACTGTCCCCGATCTGAAGCTGACCCTGAGAAATGCCGAGCAGCAGAGGATGCTGAGAGCAGCTCAAGAGAAGGGATCAGAGTCTGACCTGATGACACTCGAGCAACTGACGAAAGATCTCAAGTCTGCCCTGTACGAAGCCGAGGATATACTTGATCTTGTCGAGTATCATCGTATCGAGAGGAAAGTGAGCCGGGACGGCAACGCTCAAGTTGATGGCAGCAGCTGTCTGTTGGGTTCAGCTGCAGCACCTGCACATCGACAATACACGAGCGAAGAAGCTCCTCTGCTAGTGCAATGCGCGCTCAGATGGTATCGGCAGCTGCGGCAATTCAGAGACGCTGCCCTACGCAGATCACCTACAGGGGCGGTCCTGCCGATCTCCGACGCGACAAGCTCTGTTTCTGTTGTTCACGGTCTCCGTGGCTGGTGCTGGTTCAGGCACCTCGTGGAGAGCTGCTTTCGATCAGCAGACATCTGGTCCATTAAAGCAGTTGTAGCTGCCGGCTTCTATCGGGACTGGTCGTATGAAGCTATTGGCATCAAAACTAATCAGGTACTATCTGATCCCGTGTCGTGTCGTCATATTAATTTGTTAGTCAAAATCATTATAGTAATGTTCTTTTTTGGGAGGTGCCTAGCTAATTATCTTTAGCATTGATGTTTGTGCCCTAATCAACTGGAAAACGAACATTACTACGTTCATTCCCGACCTTTCGGCTAGTTGTTACAATATTTTACTTTGCCACAGTTTTATATTACACTCTCACCGTCACACAAGAAAACACAATTCTAGCAATGAACCTCGACACACGCAGTGTCTAGATTCATTGCTAGAATTATGTTTTTTAGACAGATAAAGTGGAACACACTACTACCAGTTTGGTGTATAGAGAGTAAAATCCGATTCACCCTATGATGTAGCACCCTAAGAACTACAGTATCGGACAACATAACCCTATTAACTCTTAAACCAGTCCCACAGACCATTTCAAAAGTGATTTCTTGGGTGGTTTTGCTGACGTTGCAGTGGGCCCATCTGTCATCTAGAGTTTTGCCATACTTTTATGTCGTAGAAGACGCTGTAAGTATAAATTTTTCATATGAAGTTATATGGATACAAACTTTCTACCAAAGTTTGTATTGATAACTTTTATATTTAATAAGTATTAGTGGCTCAAATATTCATTTGAAGTTACCAAATTTTTGAAGTTCAAATTTTTGAATTTTTCAAATGACCTCAGATATTGATATAGTCCATAGCAAAGTTATAATTCTCAGCAAGATCGACAACTTTGTAGTAGATAACGTGTTTATCTAAAGCCGTTTTG
>JAKNSH010157391.1:0-21141 GCA_027790015.1 Cymbopogon flexuosus | reverse complement strand
CCAAACAACCCTGCCGAAAGGGGGGAAAAAAACATTTTTGCAACCATCCTTACAGTCAGCCACGAAATGGTTTATAGTCCGTCAATAAAAAAAACTATCGTTACACTCCTATTAAGTTTCTCCTTGAACTATAATATATATCCTTCAATTTTCAAAACCGTTTTAAGTTAACCCCATGCTCCGGTCAGGGCATCCCCAACAACAAGATATTTGGTTAGCTGACGTGGCAAGTAAAAAAGTAAGAAAAAGAGTAGTCACTAGCGACGAACAAATAACTAGTCTATCAAACGTAGTGCCTAATAATATATGAGATGAGCACGTGGGTTTAGCAATGTAAAATAATTATTTTTCTTATCTCTCACCTCTACGTCAGCTGACTACGTAGCTATTACTGACTATTACCATTGTGGACGTCCTTAGAAGTGCCTTCCAAGATGATTTTGTCATTTTTAATTAAAAAAGAATCCTATTATACACTCAACAAGGTCTTTAGACACAAAAAAATATCTCTAAAATTCTAAATGTTCAAGAAAGATCCTATAGGTAGATTGGAACAACGAGAAACCTAAATAAGATATATAGTAATGATGAAACCATCTCAAAGATTCTAGAACTTAGTATTAGCTAAGGGAAAATGCCTAAGAAAATCTAGAAATTAATAAAACATTATACTCAATAATCCAACGTGTTTGAAAACCCACCACATAGCAAAATTATCAGATAGAACCAGCATGAACCCAAATACATTAATGTTGAATGCATTCATTGTAGGTGCATCTCATTTTTTAATCATGACATATTTAGACATTGATTAGAATGTTTCAAATTTAATATTTTTATGGATATTTTTATAATTTTTAGATTCTGAAACTATCTTCTTGAATATTTTGGTTATATTTTCATGAGCTATTAATATTTAATTTGGATCTATTGTATCCCAATCTATTTCTAGATTTTTCCCTAGAATTTTAAGCATGGAGATTTGTTTTTGTGGTTTAAAATTTTATCATGCATCTTTTAATTTTAAAAATGACAGAAGAACCTAAAACCACTTATAACTATTTTAAAAAATAGTTTAAACAATTTTAAGAATCAAAGTAACTAGTTTGTCTAGTTTTGAACTTTAGGAGAAAATTTGGACTATGAAGTGTGCTCAAGTTCATAGCATCTTGACAACTTAATTATAGTAGGTAGTATAAGACTTTTGGAGATGAACCAAGGGCTTATTTGGCTCATAGTCTCACAGCTTGCAAGCACCTCAGAGCATCTCCAATAGTTCAAAAAAAAAAAAAAACAATTGGTATATCTGAGTTTTCTAAGTGACTAAAGAAGTTGAGAGCATTTTTGTTGTCCCTCCAACAACTTTCAAAAACTCACTCTTAAAATATAAAGACAATTTTGCATTAGGAATTCGAGACTATTTTGTTTCTCTTTTGTACATTTCTCTCTTAGGACATTTTTTTATTGATGAAAACCGTACGCTACTCTTTTTATTGTTTCTCACATCCTTCCAATTCAATCAATATTCATGCGTATATTTCTACACAATTGGGCAGATTTTTCTCCAATACATAAAGATTGAGAGTTGAGATAGTAAGTTGTTGAAGAACAGTTTTTTTTTTTTTACCAATCTTGCCAAAAAAAAAAAAAATTGGGAATGTATTTTGGGAAGTTTGTAGATGCTTTCAGAAGCCATACGTCAATCTGAAACCAAACGGAGGAGCTCAACTCAAACAGGCCCATGAGCACAGTGAAACAAGAATCGTTTCAACCATATCATGAACAAACGACAATGCATAAATGCTAAATCTTCATCCTTTAATTAGTACAGAATTTTACAGAAACAGAATTTGTAGAAATACATCATTACGAGCTAGGTTGGATGGTATCTGATTTACCTCAATCCACATGTGCTTGTGTTGATTGGAATGTAACTTGAACTAAATTCCATCCCAATCCCCGCCAACATTTGTGGATTGAGATGAAACCGATAACATCTAAACAAGGCCTAAATGAATCATAAGAAAACATAGTAGAATTAATATTATTCCCACGTCCTATAAACTCACTGCTGCCGTGCTCTTTTCTATAACAAAAATATTCTTGTTTACACAAGTCATGGGCAGGTCTGACACTGTCAGACGTTACTGCCTAATCGAGAGGCAATTTACAAAACCTCCAGGCTCCTGCCGAAGTATCCTGTGCTTACATGATCAACTCCTACTCAACAGCTGAAAAACTAAACCAAAAGGTTGGAGAGACTCACTTCAAGCTAAAATTGCAACACTATCAACGAAGATGTTCCATCACCATAACTCAAGACGATGATGTAGGACCTTGTTCTATGTCTAGATCGTCAACCATCTTCTCTATTGATTCGATATCACCTGTTGCTGAGAGGGTGTGAATCCGCAGGCTGTCTGCATCCTCACTGCTCACAAGAAAACAGAAAACAATGATAATTACCAAACAAGGGACAAATTTTACAATAAAATGGACAGGACAAAAAAAAAAAAAAACTGTTTGAGGTACAAAGAGAACAAGGATTCCCCATATAGTAAAATATAGACTTACTCTGTAACTCCAAAGATTTCTTTGACTACAAGTGAGCTGTCCCGTGAACAGAACTCTGGAAGCTGGATAGATATTCACAAACAATTTCAGTTAAGATCTGATTCATCATGGTAACTATTATGCAGCTAATCAGTAACAAACCATAGAGTAAGACGACCTAACCCAATCAGAATAAAGATGAATCATCAAACCAAGCACTCATTAATGAGTTCCACAGAAAGAAGTGAATCATCAAACCTTTTTCTTTTTTGGTTACAGCCCAAACAGTTCATTTCAAAGTACAGGACCAAGATCTGGGCTTCAGATCAACAGATCTGGAATCGCAAAATCAGTAATAAAATGGAGGATCAACAACTTACTTCTGATAAGTATAGGATTTTTCCAAACAGTGCTTGTACGGCAAGCTTCCGCTTAAAACCTTGTTCTGTAAAACCAGACAAGTCCATAACTACTGGCCCTGCAATATTTTCAAAATACAAAAATATCTGAGTAAGTGTGGCATTTCAGACCCAGTAAATTCAAAATAATAGGAAATAAATAAAACTACAATTTAAAGGCAACCACTTTTCTCACATCACAATTAGTGTATGGTACATCCCATAACAGAGAGTGGGTTTGAAGGGACCAGTTGGCAGAGGATAGGGAATAATTAAAGGACTTGAAGGGGGCCAGTTGGCAGAGGATAGGAAATAACTACAAATTTGTATAAATAACATGCATCAGAGCTGTCTTATGCTCACCCCCAACAACTATGCACTTTCGATTGATTCTTTGGATACACTTTACAGGACTTGAAATCAGAGCATTGCATCCAATAATGACAGAACATAACAATGTTGTCAATTTTCCATCAGTGCATAACAAAGAACGTTAGTTGATAATAATATGGAGTAAGCTATGCACATTCAAAAAAAATGAGGGTCTAATATAAAAAAATGTTGAAATGGAATGGAAGATGAAAAAAGGTTGGCATTACGAAGTTTCACAAAGAAGGATCAACATAAAGGCCCACAAACTTCAGCTGACGGGGAGCAAGAAAAAGAAATAGTTGATTTGCAAAAGTAAGCAGCCTGAGCCTGAGATTCTAGAAATATCTTGTGCTCACTCTAATACTTGAATAAGCAGCACTAGTTATACCTTTTTCCCGGACAATTCGTCTTGAAATCTCATTTAAAATTTCAGCAACTTCTGCATCTTCCAGCATTGATGCCTTCCTAAGATGTATGAGATCCACGACCACATCAGGATTGAACTGTTTCTCATTCAGTGTGTAGCGGATGTACTTCCTTACTACATCATCCATGTCAAATCCTGTCTGAGCACACATAAAGTATTTATGAGTCTGTTATTTGCAATGGAAAGAATTTCCAGTAGCAAGACAATCATTTAACTATTCATCCTTAGCAATACATATAGACATGTCAGTGTAATGAAATACCAGTTTGCAAGGAACAGTATTGTTCTGGCCTATGCAGCACAATGTTTAATAGGTTTAGGCAACAGTTAACTATAGCATCAACTCACTAACTCTACAGATAGCTAGTAACATTTAGAACCAACGCTAGAGTAAATAAGCAAGTATATCCAACCTACCATTAGTTCAATATCATTTCCCTAAAGCAGTTTCCTAAATCAAAACAACAACAACAACAACTTAGCCTTTTGTCCCAAGCAATTTGGGGTAGGCTAAATCAATGGATGAATAGGCAACACACCTTTTGCATTAGGTCCTGAAGAGCATGATAATCTATTGCCTCCCTGCCCTTCTGAAACAGATCATCTAGTGACTTCAACAAGAATATATTCTTACCCACCTGCAGAGGAATACTTCTTTACTATTAAGTGCCAACAAAACCTAGACACCAAATAGTTCTGTTGCAATCCGTTTGCAAAGAAATGGCATGCAAAGGATTTTTTTTTTTTTTTTTTTTTGGCAAACTTAGGATAACATCACTCTTGCAAGCCATTTTCGAAAAACATCAGGCTCGCAATCAACAAAAAAAGCAAGCTCAAATTTGCTTTAGCACCTCTACATGTTTAATAAGGTATCTAGTCGATGATCTATACAGAGCAGTAAATTTATAAGATGTTGTAAAACTGAAATTGCAGGCTATTTCTAGTTTAATCTAAGAAAGGTGTAAAATGGTTTATTTAGCATGATTCCAAGATGATATACAGTAATGCAGTATACACAGATTAAAGACAGATATATTTGCAAACACAAATTAGCTGCTGAAGGAAGGTGTGTAATTTATCATTTGCCATCACCCTGACAAAGCAACCCCCTCTAAACAGCAAATCCACTGGAGTTAGACCCTGCAAACCTATGTTCCAAAATATATCTAGTAATTCGCAGGGCTAATACAGTTACAACGGAAAATTACAATGTATTCAAATAACGCAGAACGCAAATACGCGATGTGATTCCGCTCATGGAACCCCAGAAAATTTTTCATGATGCCAAAACTTACCCTTCGCTTCTTCTTAGTACGCGGGGAGGTGAACCTGCGCACGGTGCGGACGACCGCGAGCACAAAGGAGACCCCGACGTAGGCGAGCGGAACCGCGAGAAGCCACGGAACAGGGCTAGAGCCAACGCGGGGGCCCGGGATGGCCTGTGTGACGGTGCCGGTGAACTCCACGAGGTCCAGCGCCTTGTCCTGGATCCACGGCATCTCCTCCTCGACCTCCTCCACCTCTTCCTCCGCGTCCCGCTTCGGGACCGCGCTGGGATTCGCTGGCTGACGCGAGGCGGCGGCAGCAGGGGCCCGGCTGCCGGCGCGCTTGGCGCAGACGACGAGGAGCGGCGCCGGTCGCCGGGGTGCTGTACGGGCGGGGGTGGTTAGGCTGAACGGGCAGCGACGGAGGCGAACGCCGCCGCTGGCCATCGGGGCGGCGAGCGGGTGGAAGAAAGAGGTCGTCGCCATGGTGGTGGCGCTGGGATTAGGGCTTATCGTGGTAAGCGGTTCAGGTGGAAGAAGTTCACCGGCACCCACCGGAAGGTGGTTCGGAGGAAGAGGACGACTGAACGAGCAGGGAATATGGGCCAAGCGGCCCAGTAAGGAACAACTGTTCCATTTTTTAAAAAATTTTGTTGGTGTTGTTTTTTACATATTTTGCTGGTTTTTTTTTTTTTTTACAACAGTCTGCCGTGCTATGCCCGCTATACCCTTTCCATTTTGAAAAGAAAAAAAAGACACAACATCTCAAAGAGTCTTTAAAAATTTATTACATCCTAAAATTTTATCTAAAGAATTATTTCCTAAAATTTACTCTTTAAATTATTATCTGAAGAGTTCTCTGAGTAAAAACTGTTCTCTACATCTACCCCCCAACAAATTTTCTTTATCTTTGCACGCTCTAGAGAACTATCCTCACTCTTTATTTTTGGCTTGCGACTAGCGAGAGGATGTCTATATTTAGAGTTCTTCTAATTAGAGGATGTGAGAGGATATATGTTTTCACCAAATTATCTATTCCTGTACATTAGGAAGGATGTAAAGAATCGCTTGGAAATGCTCTAAGAGCATCTCCAGCAGTTCCTTAAAAAGAGTTTGGCAAATCTTGTGTTTTGCCAAGTGAAAAACCAATTTGGGGAGTTAAAAAACAGGCATTCTCCAGCAGTTTGGCAAATTGTCTACGGATGTGATTGGTTGTGTGCATTATAATGTCTTGATGTTTAACTGTTCTACACAGACAAAATGTCTCATTGTTCGCAGCTACTGTAGAAAAGTTCATGTGAAAAAGTAAAATTCATGTGCATATGCATTACAAGAAAAAATTTCTATGATTTTGTCTTCTTACATATACACATGGAGTGTGTTATTTTCATATGAATTTTTAGAAAATAATTTTGTACCTCGACTTTTGATACAATGCACATCTATATATGTGCCATATTTACCCCCAAAAAAAATAAGTATGTGGTTTAATTATATTTTCATGATTGCACCGAATAAAAGGTTTACACCCAATTTTTATCCTTGGTACAATCTTTGTTATATTGACTGTAATCACCACCATGAGCCACAAGAAGTCGGAGCCCTGTAAAACAGGGCCTCATAGTTGGAGCATAAATGCATAATCTCCAAAAACCAAGTTTGAGATAAATTGTAGGATATATTGCAATATTTTGATGGTTGGGTTATTATAATCCAATCCGTAATTTGAGTTATATTATCTGATTATTACCCCAGTTAGAATCCAAACGCCCACCATCACTGAAATTGTTTTGTACAGCAATATACTAGTGCATATATAATAAGCTAAAATAAACCAGTCATGATCTAAACAGGGTAGATTATGTGGATTATATACTAGATTACAATAATCCTATTATGTGGATTGTGTATTTATTTATCATTTGAACCAAGAATAATCCACCACAATAATCTAGGAATCAATCTAAACACTCTAATTATTATAGTTCATAATCTAGATTATGATGACCTATGTATATATAATATATTTCATATATTATTATAACAGTACATCGGTGATCAATTTGCCCTGTATCTATCTAGGAATCCAATGACAAGTTCGTCGATTCTTGATTGATACTTGAAATCACGTGTACATTCTCAAAAAGTGAATACAGTGAGGCATTTCTACCACACAAAATATGGGTATTTCTGCCAATCAATTTATGATGCCTCCTTGCTCTCTGGAACCAATCTACTGCGGGTGTACTTATAATTGAATAAGGTGAGTCTGCAGACTGGATGAATATCACTCCGTATCAGTTAACACCAAGCAATCTCAAACCTTAGGTTTGGATTCTCTGGACCATGATGGAGCTCTAACTTTCAGGTTGGACTTATCTGCCTCTTCATCATTTTCCTCTTCCTCCAGAATCTCCTTAGAGAATGCCTCTGGATTTGTTTTGATGCAGTCCTGCAATGCGATGAAGGGTTTCACACAATCTGATCCCTGGAAAGGCAGACAGCAAAATTTGGTGCTAGTTAGTTCATCTATGCAAGAAAAAGACATGGATCAAAAAGTTAAATGGTGGTACATGGTCCAATAATAAGTTGTGCATGACACTGAATTTTATGAAGAATCCAAAGTTTTGTGAGACAACGTGGCAACATGCAAACAGCCAGAAATTTTTAAGGAGAAAAAAACTAAGCTCAGTCAAGTTAGCACTTCATTATTTTAAAAGTTTTCCAGATATCAGGAACAAGCATACACATAAAACGTAGTGATGTAAAACTATATAGATATCCACAAGAACAGGTGCTTTTGAACACTAGAATTATCTTACAATGGCTTACATTAGCATCGCTGTCTTGTCTAAGTTAAATTGGCAATGATACCGGTAGTTTTATATCTATTGAATCATAAGAAAGTCCACGTAGGAAAAATAATTTTCTTAAGCTCGACCAGGTCATTTAGTAACACCTTTCCAGTTTATGGCCAACAAATTTCATATCAGGACAAATCAAGTTAGTTGCTTGCAGAAGCAAAACAGTAAAGAAAAGAAAAGAAATGCAACCTTCTCTTCTTCTGTGCTCCTGAGAAAGCAGGAAAATGCATCGACGAATTGACCTCCACAGGGACCATTTTTCAAATCAGCAACACATGGACAGTCCAGAGCTTTCTGTACCTTCACATCGATTGACTGTACAAGCAAAATGTTATTTGATTGACTAGTGGCACTCGGGGTACCAAGATGTAGTGAAGCAAATAGGTGACTGATGTACAAGGAAGCATCTATCTAGAAGAAAAGCAAAGTGTTTTACCTCCTCAGTGTCATTCTCATCAAATGACATGGCCTCTGCACATTTTATAAAATACAAAATTAGAACAGTGTAAACACACGACTAAGAAAGCGCCCAAACAAAAAAAAACTTATGTTACAAGCTGCATGGAGAACTTGAGTTGCAGCAAAATTTTGAGCTGACATATTCTTTTGCCCCTGAACTATGACACTAGGACCCTTGAACCAATGGATTAGCCCCGAATTAGGTATGGTTGCTAAGTTTACTTAGAAAGCAGCATCGATTGGCTTCAGATGTGTGTCAAACCTCTTGAGCCTTGGTGAATGGTGATGGGCTAAGCAGTAAGTAGCTTTTTAAAGACCTATGTGCTCGATTGGTCATGTTAGTCATTCTGGACAGACATTGATCTACATCTACTACCAGACTAACCTAATGTTCGCTTTCTCTTCATAAGTACGTACGGACCATGCCCCTTCTTATTTAACATAGAACATCACTGAAGCGAAATTAACAGTAAATACTATCGAATTTCAGCAACAGACTACAGTATTCGTAAAGAGCCTAAGATATCGATTTCAGTATCAATGTCAGAGGAGCGATCTCATCGTCCTACTTTCGCATCTGAGTCTTATTTATAGCTACCAAAAAAAAAAAACTTCAAATCCGAATGTAACCAGCTCAAGAGGTTCACCCTTCAACCAATGCTCCATCCAAATCCAAGCAACGGGAAGACCCAGCTAGTTACTACTTCGGGGGCTTCACATGTACACATACCTGCGGCAAGCGCCTCAAGGGAGGATGGAGGCGGGGCAGGAGACGGCGGCGACGGCTCCACGGCGGGTGGAGAAGGCTCCTCCGCCGGAGGAGTGGCCTGGCTCTCGACCTGACCCATGGAGAGAGGCAGAGCGGGAACGGGCGAAGGCGGTGGCCGCCCTCTGACCCTCGTGTCTTCTTCCGGTAATGGTAGGGAGAGGCGAGAACGACAGGGCGGCGGAGTTGGCTGAAATTGCAGCGCAGCGACCATCGTCGGGAGGAAACTTCGAGCCGGGTTCCACTAGCGCCGGCGCGTCCCAGCCGTCCGATCGCGGGAAGGCCAGAATCTTCACTGGGCCACACTGGGCCAAGGAACTCTGTGGGCCGGACGCCAATGTCCTAGGTGGGCCGGTTTCTCTTAATGGGCCCCCAAATTCCCCCGCGGCTCTCTCTTCCTGTTCCTTTCTTCCCCCAAATTCCTCGCTCGCCGCTTTTCGCCATTTTTGGGGGAGGGTGTTCCAGTTCCAGCCTCGCAGGCCGCCGAGATGGTGGGAGGCGGCAAGCCGCTGGGGGACAGCGTGTTCGCGGGCCACGCGGCCGCCGGTGCGGCGGCGATCAGCGCCTCCGCCGTCGCCGTGCACCCCCTCGACACGGTCAAGACACTCCTCCAGGCGAGCGCACTCACGCACCTCTCCTCCCTTGTGTTGATGTACTGTTGCTTTCCCAAGGTCTGATTTTTGGCGTCTGCGCGGTGTTTTCTTGACTCTGCAGCTGGGAGCGGCGGGGCAGAAGGAGAAGATGGGGCTCCGGCAGGTGGTGGACCGGCTCATGGCCGCTTCTGGCCCAGCAGGTTTGGTTGGTTGCTCAGTTGATTGATATATCTTTGATATTCGTAGTTGGGACTGAGTATTGTGGTTGGAGGATTTGTGCTTCACCCTGATTTGCATTGCTACTGAGATTTGTGAAATGTTATAGTTGGTAGAGCTGACTGTATTTACTATTTAGTTGTCATGCTGTGCTAGGCCAGAATTGTCTGATGATTTAATGATTGATTGTTGACTGTTGAGCCTACCTGAGAAACCTACCAATTTTAACTAAATAATTTGCAAACTTAGTTACGCTGTTTGTATGTTTTTTTTTTTGGGTGAAAATTACAAATCCGCAATTGTTACTACTTCTGAAATCCTGATGTTTATTAGGTCAGCGCTGTAGTTGTCCTAAGGGCGTCCTCAACAACAGGTACAAATTGCCAGCTGACGTGTGCACTAGAAACAATTAAAAAAGCAAAAAGTTAATTGGTACATTAGAGTTGTGGAGGTGTCAGAGACAGAGAAAGTTTGGGAGAGCGTGCGAGCTAGGCGCTTCGGCGCTCGCTAGCGCTGAGACTCCCCACCTCCTGATTGGCTAGCCGTACTTCCTAGATAGCAGTTTTAACCCCGTTGGGGACGCCCTAAGTTTACTGATGTACAATTCTCCATGTACAATTCTGATTTTTGTATAACATCTTGTAGGTCATGTCTAATGGCTTCAGATCTAGTTATGTGTTACTTCACATATGAAATTACCATATTCTAAATCACTGTATGTCTTTTAGGTTTTTACAGTGGCATCGGATGGTCCATAATGGGTAAACTTCCCGGGTTGGGAGCACGCTTTGGGACCTATGAACTTTTAACAGCCTTCTATAAAGGTAAAGACATGTTTTCCCACAATTAATTTTTTATTAGGACTACTTGCCCTATGTCACTTTGTTATCAGTATTTGCATTGCATGTCGAATTCTTACCTCTGAACTTGTGTCACGTTGTCTTTTATTTTTGCTTCATCTATACCTAATTATAAAGAGGCAAAATTTCTGGTGGCAAAAAAATTTCTGCCTATCCGTGTTCGTATCGGTTTCTACTTCTCCGTAATAGCTTCCTATCACGGATTTTCTCCTCTCCTCTCCCTAATAATAAAAATTTCTGGCGTGCGACCCATTCAATTTGGCTCAATCATCCAAGTCCACTCCTAGCGTTTGGCCCACTCGCTCATGAGCAGCAGCGTCGCATTAATTAAAAAAAAACTCCCACGTCGACACCGCAATCCTTCCGGGCTCGTCGCCACCCCGCGCGCCGTCGGAGCACCGCTTCAGTACCCGCCGGTCCTGTCTCGCGGATGTCGCGGTGCCGCCGCTCATCCCGTCTCAGCGCTGGCACTCACCGCTTTTGTCCTACGCCGCCGCTGTTCCTGTCGATCTCGCGGCGCCTTCCTGCGCACAGCACCGCCGCTCCTCCAAGCTCCTGTCTCGCCGCGCTCAATGGAGTAGTTCACGCCACCTCCTCTCAGGCCGTGTGCAGCGCCGACGCACATGGAGCAGTCTACGCTTCCAGTAGCCTCAAACATGGCGCCATGGCGGTGCAAAGGTATTTCTGTGTAGGTTCTTAATTATATGTTATAAAACTCCAGGTTTATATATAATAACTCCAAAGTTGAGCCCATGGCTAATGGGATTAATGAATGCATATAAAGATAAAAAAAGCTCATATAGCAACCAGTGTTTCTCTTGAAGCTGCTGATAGCTGAAATAGTTGGGAAAGCTTCATATTTTTGCTTTCTTATTTTGAGAAAAATGAAATGCCGTATGATGTTTGGAATGATGTTCACATCATGTGTAGTCGAGTGGTGCTGGAATTGCATTGACCATCAGCAAATGTTTTGTTGCACTAATGGATGGACAGATAATACACTTTGTCAGCCAACCACATGCTGGGAGTACATGTACATTCACATCTACTACATTTTTTACAAAGATGTGACCGAAGCAATGTTGCACCATCTCCATCCAGTTTAAAACATTTATCAACTAAGTATCACTTGCAAAGGCTGTTAGTTGTCGATGATGTTATTGCTACCATTGAACTATAACTATTTGTATTATCTACAATTGGTCATTATTTTATTTCCCGTTGCATCGCACGGGCACTTTTGCTAGTTACTAGAAAAAAAAGGCAGTTCATTTTGAATGGCCTTTGTTTCCTATAGTTCAATTTACCTTCTGAATTTCTGATGATTTAGTCTGCCTTTGGTAACATAAGTTTGTTCTTGGATGGAATGTAATTTCTAGTATTATTGGCGACACTTAACCAATTCAATTTCCTCCGTCTAGCTGATGGTGAAATATATGGCAAATGACAGCTGTCTTGACTCTTGTATGTCTTGGCAGATGGAAGGGAGGACAATTATGTCTATTATTCTGAGGCTATGTTGGCTGGCATAGCTGCTGGTGCTGTAGAGGCTGTTTTCTGCACACCATTTGAACTTTTGAAACTTCGAAACCAAGTTAGTTCTGTGATTCCTTCTAAAGCTATGGGCCCTGCAAATGTTGCTCAAGAATCATTTCCACTGCTTTCCAAACTGTTGCCTGGTTATGTTCCTGATCTAAGGGTGTGGAACAACACAGTGAGCCTTTTATCTGATCTTTCTCCCAAGCATCCTGACATGTTGGGGGCTCTGAAACAGCACCCATGGATGCTTACTGGCTCTGGGAAACCTCCATTACCGTCTGATGTGCATCTACCTTCTAGAGTAATATTGCTTGAAGGATGGGGTGCACTTTGGAGAGGGCTCAGATCAGGGATAGCTCGAGACTGTGTATTTGGTGGTATGTTCTTTTCTACTTGGCAATTCCTACACACAGCGATGCTCACCTGGAAGGCAGTTAATATGAGCCCTGAACCTAGGTATGGAATGGTGCTAGCGAAATTGACTTGAAGTAATGATAGGGACAGTGCAGTAACTTTATGAAGTTTATCGTAATATTTTGCCACTTTTCAGGAATCTAGAAGAAGCAGGCCCTGTACCCCCTTTTGCCTCTAGTGTTGCTGCAGGCTTCGCAGGAGCGGTAGCGGCTGCTGCTTCACATACATTTGATACTGCCAAAAGTCGTTCAGAATGTACTGTGGTGCCAAAGGTTTGAGCCTGTCTGTACTTTAACTAGTTTATCATGTTTTGCCTGTGATATTCTGTTTTGTCTTCAAATTTGAAATTCCTTTTTTTTTTCCTATATGTAATACACTTTGTTCATGTTCTCTCTTTTTGGCAGTATATCGCAATGGAGAGGAAGTTTCTTAAGTGGAAACCACCAGGAACGTGGATAGAGAGGAAGACAGGAATATCCCCTGCTGATAGGAATGTCTTGTTCCGCGGCATTGGCCTACGAATGGCCCGTAGTGGAATTGCATCGTTTGTGTTAGTCGGGTCGTACTATCTAGCTGTGAATCACCTCTCGTAGTTGATCAAGAGCGATGGAGGGTTTTTTGGCATTCGGAAATTTGGAACTAAAATTTTATGACTGTATATTCATACACTTAATGGTTGGAAGGTGGCAATTTTTTGGTCACACTGGTCCACTGATTATTTGAAAATCATGTTCATCTAATATAAACTGCTTAGCTTAAACTGATTGTTCCAGGGTATGCTTTAAGGTGCCAATGTAAATGTTTTTTACTAAAAAAAATTGAAGGTTGCCACTTTCGATCAGAGGCTGGTTCCAGTTCCATATGAAATGCTGAGAAACCGTTGTTGGGAAAATGCAAGCAAATCAGGGTCGACAATGATCAATGAACCCATTGACATAGCATTTCTCTTGTCAGAAGAAGAATCGCCTGTACAAAGCTCTTGAGATTATCTTCAGGCCTTGCTAATTTTGTTGACATGTAATTTTGTTTGGCAATATTTTGTACACTTCATTGGTTACCGTGTACGACTTTGACATGGCACATCTTGGTACTTCCTTCTCTCCAGAGCCATTTTTTTGCCAGAAGCAACCATTCTGGTGCATATATACTTAATGGCTTGTGTCGTCTTTGTTCCAAAGTGGATCTAATGGAGGAAGATCATAATCTTCAGGTGTTAGCGCCAATGCAAAATCTGGTAACGGGGGTGGTGCTCCAATGACCCTGCAAATATCCCAAAAATACTGACACATCAGTTCATGAGATTCACGTGTTAAGTATGTTTGTTGTGCGCACTTTTTCCTGAAGATTCTTACTTTTCTTGAGTATACAGGTCCTGGTTGATTCGGACCTTGCTGGAAGCATCTCTTGGGATCTTGTCAAACAGGTATTTTGCTGTTCCAAATGGATTGGGACTCCTGCAAAGTTATAGGTACGGAATTCAGTCTCCCTGAGTCGTTAGAACTCATAGCAACAGATGTTCCTCAAGAAGATTATTAAGCACCAATAGTATGTGGTGTGGTGAATAGTTAAGTATGATGGAAATCTTGCCTCGATGTTGGAGGAGTTGCATGGAAGGCTTCCGAGACCCTTTTGCTTTCTTTTAGAAATTCCTCTGAAGCTTGGAGTGCAGCTACTGCCATTCCATGGGATTTCTCGGTATTTCCCTCGTCAAGAATCAAACCGTGGAAATAGTATGCTGCAGCCTGAGATAAACATGTAAACTAGATGTCATACAGTAGAAATGCCTAAAAGATTACACATTAGAGAGATATGCCATCTGAAAGAAAAGTTAGCCTGTTTTATTTAGACAAGAATTTGCAGCTTAACAAGAACGATAGTAGTGGCATAGATTATGCACCTTCGCTTCAACATATTTCCACTTCACAAATAGACGGTGCTTTTTTCCCCATCCATCAGAGACAGGAAGCTCTGGAATGCTCTCTTGAACTTGTTGCCAATATTTGACCATCTCACAGGCCAAGCGCCGTTTTACTGCTAAAGTGGCCTTTGGACTATCAATAGCCAAACCGAGCTGCATGTCAACCCCCTACAGGAAGAAGAAGACCAATGTTCAAAATGAAAGTGAAATGTCTAGTATCAAATGTAGTGCCTAGCAAAAGCACAGGTAATAGTAGGACTAATGTAACAGATGGCAAAGTGTTGATAGAATGCTGATAGTAGGTTTCTTATGCTTTTCAAAGCAAAATTGCAACTCAAGTAGTACAAATTTTGCTGTTCAAAATTGAAACCTACCTGTGCAATTTTGTTCAGCAATAATAGGTAATTATTGTTCAAAATTATCGCCATTCTCTTTCTATGAAATGGGCACTAGTGTTCAAAAACGAGTTATATACAAGCATAATATCTTCTGTGTTCTCTTAGAACAAAAATCATCTTTTTCGCAAAAAATAAAGAAAAAAATTCAAATCAAATGAACTGTTGATTTAAATTGTGGCACAACTTGAGAAGTTTCGCATAGTTGAGAAGAGAGTACCTGACCCAAGGCTTGCAGGCTTACAGCTTTGAGATTTCCTTCAGCCAGGTCTACTGGAAGTTGTCTCCTGTAATTCACATGCCAAGGGGAATGTTTCAGTAGATGTCTTCAAATTTGAATTGAAGCCTAACAATGCTAGGAGTTGCTCAAGAGTATAGAACCTTAGTTCCAGCGGCATCTTCGGAAGTACATGCCGAATCGCGCAGTCTAGGTATCCAGCTGCCTTCAAGAAAACATCAACAGTGGCCCGTCTACTCTCTGTAGCACATTGAAAATATGTTGCCTCATGAGCACATGAACACTATGGACAGAAGTACTTCAATGCACGAAAAACCATTAACATATTTCAATGGACAAATCTGAATGCAGGAAACTTGAAACAGCAGTCTCCAAGGCGACAATGTAGTACCTTCAGAAACTCTTGGGGCATAGCCGTCGCCATATGACCTTGGGAGAAGCAGGGTGTTGGCCTGCAGCAAGCAGACCATGGCCATCAAATGCAGCACGGACAGCACCTCGTACCAGGCATCTGAAATGGTCGTCTCCTGAGAATGAAAAAAAAAGAGAGCTGAATTTACACATCCGGTTAATGCGGCTGGATCAATCTACAGTTATTGACGCCGGTGTAGGGCACGATTTACAAAGGATGAAAAGAGGAAGGTAGACGGTATTTTTATTTATTTCTGGTGGCACATTTGGAAAGAACGGAATCGGAGGACCTTCAAACATAAGTCGACCACGCCGCAACAAGTAGCTAGCTTATGCAAAGATGACATCCTTCAATATCAGCTGGCGACACGATCAGAGTAGTTGTCTCAGTTATAAGATAGTATCAGGAATTAAATTGTTGTATACCTTTCGGTTTTCCTTTTTTTTTTTTCTGTTTTTTCAATAGTGTTAGAGTAGTGGTAGAATGGTGGTAGAGTGGTAGGTGTACTCTAAAATTTGTATTTTATTTTTTCATTGACTAATAAAAATCCGGCAAAGCTTTTGCCGCCCTTCTAAAAAAATCTCCACTCTTTTTCTGTAACAAAAATGTTCCTGTTGAAATAACGTTGTTTGCTGTAAAAAAAATACCAGTGACAAACAAAGCCCTCCTATATCAATACAAGTTCCGCAAATCTGCTGTCGACGTTTCAAAAGGGGAAAAAAACAACGTTTCTTGTCCCAGTCGCCGGCCTGCAACCTCCAACCTGGTTGGTATAGTATGTGTAATCTGTAGTTTACTGCCAACAGCCAGTAGCGAAACAACGTTGCAGTTGCGGGCAGTCGATAGTTTATACTCGTTCAGTCGTAGCGAGTCATGTCGGAAGCTCGCGCCACACTGGTGGAATTTGGGCCCGAGCATGCGACGCTGGGCACGGATCGCCTTGTGCCGCCGATGAGGACACCAGGGACGATGGAGTAGTAGTATACTAGTATATGACAAGTAGACTAATGGCAGGACACTCTATAATAACCTTGAATGCACATGTTCCTAGGATAGTTTATGGTTACTGATAGGATTAAAAATTAAAATTAAGCACCCAATTCGTTTTTATTTGACCGTCACGGGGGCCTTCCACTCGCAGATCCCAGACTTCCTAATCAATCATGGCACAACCGGTAGCATTCGGGCCTCACGGGCTAGGCCTAGAATTGCTCCGGGTGCTTACCGCCGGCGACACGGCCGGTTTGGCAGAGCTGCTGCGAAGAGAAGAGCAAACAAATGGCCAGGTGGGGATAACCGTCCAGGCCGCGGTGGCACCGGGCGCAGTGCCACCGGGAACGAGCTGCCTCCTCGGCGTGACCAGCAACGGGAATACGGCGTTGCATCTTGCCACCAGCAGCGGCCACGCCGAGCTCGTGGCACTTATCTGCGACAGGGCGCCCTCGCTCGTCGCCACGCGCAACAAGTGCCTGGACACGCCGCTGCACTGCGCGGCGAAGGCCGGGAGCGGGGACGTGGCCGCCAGCCTCTTGGCCACGATGCGGGCTGGAGCGGACGTGGAGGCCACGGCCGCTCTCTGCGCGAGGAACCAGACGGGGGCCACCGCCCTGTATGAAGCTGTCAGGCATGGCCATACCAGGGTGGTGGATCTGCTGATGGAAGAGGCTCCCGAGCTGGCTTCTCTCGCAACTGATGGCGGCTTCTCACCGTTGTACTTGGCGGCCTCGATTGAGTCGCTGCAGATGGTCCGGTCGCTTCTACGGCCGTCGCAAGATGGAACGCCATCGCCAGCGTCTTTTTCTGGCCCGGATGGACGGACTGCTTTGCACGTTGCAGCAGCAGCAGCTAGTGTCCCAGGTATAGTACAAACATTTATTTCTATTCGGTTTTCATTTCAAGTTGTTCTTACTACTTTATAGTATATAAACTGCAATTTGTGATCCCACACTTTTTGACCGGAATTTTTCTTAAAAATTTTGACCGAAAGTTGTGATCGATCCCACACTTGGTAATGAGATGCTCATGTGCAACCAGAAATACCTCGAGAAATACTGAAATGGGAACCTGTAGGTCCAACTTTGCTTACTGAAGTTGATTCATCAGGAAGAACACCTCTTCAATATGCAGTACTGTATGCAAGCCTCGATATTGTTCGGCTGTTCCTGGATGGTGATACATCCGAGCAAGCTCGCATTCCAGATAGCCATGGCTTATTTCCAGTGCATACTGCTGCTATGGTAGGGAGTTCATGTATTATTGAGGAGCTCATAAAGAAATGCCCGGACTACTATCAACTGGTTGATGATAGAGGAAGAAATTTGCTTCATTGTGCTGTTGAACGTAATGAGGAAACTGTGGTTCGCTACATCTGCCAGGGCGACAAGTTCGCGATGCTGCTAAATGCGACAGACGCTGATGGAAACACGGCGCTGCATTTAGCTGCCAAACACGGATTTCCACGGATCTTCAGTTTACTGCTGCAGGTAATGACTGTGGAAATAGGCATTACCAACAAGGACGGCCGGACTGCAGGAGATCTTGGTTACCGTGCGATGCAACGCGGAAGATTGTACAATTTCCTGGTAAATTTTCTCCTCGTTCTTTGGCCTGTATTTTGTTTTAACGATGCTACGATATGGCGTCACCTCGGACCCGGTCGGGGAGCTCCCGGCGCCTGGTGGAGGCCGAGCAGGAGGTCGAGCTTGACGTGGCGCGGTGGCTCTCAACTTTTATCTTATTGATGACTGTTTAAATTTTTTATCTATGAATTAAGCTTAAATAGTACTCCTTATTATTTTGTCTTTTATTCAAAATTTCCATTTTGTACTTCATTCAAAAATAGATTCTAAACTACATGCCAATTTCTATAATGACAAAACAAAAAGTTATTTAACCTACACAATGGTACCAAGTTTCCTCTTTCAAAGAATTATATGTAGTAGTATTGTTCTATAAATAAATATAGTGCTTACAATTAAACTAGCAATCCTATTATGTGACAACCTTTCGTTCGAAATATATAAATTCGTTTGAAGTAATAAACTAATCAAATGTTTTCATGGAGTATCAATATATATTAAAACAATTTTTCAATATTATTGATTTGTGGTTTGCTAACTGAAGACATTTCCATGATGGCACATAGCATTCATATTTATTTTAAGTTGCAAAGGTGAGAAATTTACAAAAAAAATATGTATAGTACTCTTTATGGTTATGAATTGTTTTAAATAACTTATATTAGTAACTTAAACATAAATATAAAAAATAAATGGTCTAGTATGTATTATATCCCATAGGTGGGTAATTTTAAAAGCAAATTTAGTTGGTAATTTTTATTTTTATTTTTTGTAGAGGTGGATAATTTTTATTTTTAAAGTTGAAAAAGGCATTTCAGTTTTATCTTAAATGGTCTAGTTTGTATTATATCCCTTAGGTGACCAATAATGGTAGGGTAGGCAATTCAGATCCTAACTAGATGCACTTTTGACTTTTTTATAATTGTAAAAATGGGTAGTTTAATTAAAACAGAATATATTTAAGAGTTGCTATTTTTTAGAAAAGGAAATATATTTATATTCCAGCTTCTGCATCGACTAATGCATATGGCTGTTTATTCTTACAATTAAGCAAAACAAAGTCTAAGGAATATCAAACACAAAACTTTGAGCCATGAAGATTTAAGAGTTGCTATAGTTGATTGAACTGACAGTGACAGGTAGATATTTCTGATTGCTGTGATAATAATTCTAATTTATGTTTTTCCCTAACATGTTTCTTTTCATGATTGGCCTTAAGTTACACTAAACACACACAGATCAGTTTGCTCACACTCGGCGCTTTTAATTTGGTCCACCTAGCTAGGAAGAAAAACGAAAATGCCTTTTTTCTTCGTTTGCTCATCCACAGGATCCAAACTTTGTTGTTTTCTGTTGTCTGCGCTGGTGTGGAGCTACTATTACTTTAGATGGAATTCACCCTATGTATGTAGACAAGAAACTCGGTGATTTGTTTCAAAAGAAAATCGAAGCCACCGAGGCAGAAGAGTACAAGAACGTTTCCTCTAAGGTGAAAAATGGAACCATTGCATCAGTCCTGATCGCCACTGTGGCATTCGCAGCGGCATTCACCGTGCCGGGGGGCTTTATCGCCGATGACCACCCAAATGCGGGGACGGCGATACTTGCGAAAAGGTTTGCCTTCAGAGCATTTGTGGTGTCCGACACCATGGCCTTTGTCAGTTCCATCTTAGCAACTATCTTCCTTACTGTATATGGTGCAAAAGAAATCCCACGCAACCATCGTTCCTGGTATAACGCACTGGCATCTGGGTTGGTGCCGGTGGCAGCGCAGTTTTTGATCGCCGCGTTTGCTTTTGCATTTCATCTGGTGCTGGGTCACGCCAACCGCGGCCTTGTTGTTTCTGTGTACACGGTCTGTTTGGCTACAGTTCTAATTAGCTTCCCTGGCATTTGGGTTCCTTGGCAACTTGGGCTGGCGAAAGCAGTATGGCAGCGAGCCGGATGGAGAGGACTCGTCAACTTACACAATCGCCCGTCGAGCCTGGTCGAACTATTTTGGTGTTTCGCCTCAAGCCTTTTGTTCGATAATTACATTAGAAGGCCACTGTTTATTTATCTCATCTCGGCCTCCTTCATTGTCGCCGTAGCACTAAATATCGCTTTGCCCAGCTACTGAGTCCTGCGTATTTTCAGACTGTTATTAAGGTGTATAAGTGTGTGCATTAGTAGTTATAATTGGTATTAAGAACAGTTCTATGTAATGGCAATTAATCAGTTATATATTTTCATGTGCTTCAATTTCGTGGCACAGTTATTTCTCACAAATAATAAGAATGAAGATGGGACATCGTTTTGGTGCGGTAATTTTTTCTCCTCACTTTCTGCCCAACCGTGCGACCAGCCTCTCCACCCGTGAGAGATTTGGAAGGTGCGATCTGATCAGCGGGCAAATTTGGAAAGAACCTCGGTGTGCCGTGATTTCTCTGCCCGGCTCCGCACCCACTGCTCACCCCTGCGTCTCCCAAACCTGCGCCGCTTGCCACGGATGTCGCGTCCGCCCCCTGCGTAGGAGGCTGCCGGTCGCCCCACGCCCTCACCATTGGCCTCTTGCCCTCTCCCCGTAGGCCGGAGCGTGCGTTGCCCTCCATCGTGCTCCCGGACGCTGGTGCTACCTTCGCCTCGGCCCCGACGCGGATGCCGCCGCCACCGCCACCGCCAAGCAGGCCCGCCAAACGGCGCCCACCTCTCCGTCGTCTCCTCCTGTTCCTATGGCGGCGGCGGCGGCGACCGATACTGTGGCGTTGGCCCGTCCTACTCGACGCCGGAAGTAACGGAGACGACGACGGGTATTGTGGCGTGGACCGACCCTACTCGACGCCGGAAGTAACAGAGACTGCAGGTTAGTCACATATGCATGCCCCTATATTTTG
>JAKNSH010157267.1:0-13055 GCA_027790015.1 Cymbopogon flexuosus | reverse complement strand
CTAGAATTTTGTATTTACGTCCACCAATATTTGTATCCTAGGGCACAAGAAACCACGTGGCAAAGTTTGGCATAATTCCAGAACTTTTTGATCCTGGGCCTGCTGCTCTGACTCGACCTTGCCGTGCCGGTCCGGCCTCCCCGCCGGCTCTCCGCGACCACCACCAACTACTGTGCCCGTTGGACGGTGGTAAAAAAAACTCCCTACGGGTACGGCCATGCTGTACCTCGTGGGGGCCTGGCCGGCGTGTTGGAGTCAGTGTGCGTGTTTCCGACGGTGAGCCCTTGCATTGGCGGGGAGCATTTCAAATGGACGGACGGATGGCTCGGTCGATTCACCGTAGTACTACACCTTAACTAAAACAACAGCGATAAAACTCAAAGGATAATAATAGTACTACTAACTGCTACTCTTTTTTTTTTTAACTGCTACTCAAAGTATACTACTGCTGCATTAGGGTTTAGGTGAGGGTGAGGGGGGCGGCGGGGCAGCAGCATCCAGCATGTACAAGTATACTACTACTACTGCTACTGCAGAGCACTGCAATTTTCGTGCTCGAATTATTGTCCTTTATCTGCTCGTGCATCCCTCCTATTGCTACACATACAGTAGTTTCTTTACTGCACTACTGCTTGTAGATTCTATATCTGGGTGCCTCTTTTCTACCTGCAACCGAGCCCTATATGTGTAAATAAAGAATAATAACAACCACAGTGAAAAAAAAAGTGATCCTCCTACCAATCTGCAAAACCATCTACAACACTGTTTACACAGCCTGGTAATAGTACGTAAATAGAATAGCTTGCGAGGCACACAGCTCAGCTGATCTAAAATCTGCTACCGCAGTCCACACCGCAAGAACAAGAACATAGGAACAGATGATCCAAGACTAGAAGAACAGAAGAAAGAACTCAAGAAACGCAAAGCAATGCAACTCGATTTCAAACAGGGAAGGATTGGCGGGAGGCGAAGCAAGAACAGGAGAGATGGAGGGAGGGAGAGACCACACTATCTGCATTGCAAGGTGAAAACTGCAGAGGGAGTAAACACAAGAGGTAGAGGTAGATGGAGATGGACATACGGCTCCGCAGTAGTCGACGATGGAAGAGGCAGAGGCCAGCTATGGCCTATGGAGGAAGAGGAGAGGACTCCATTCTTTCTCCTTGCGAGGAAAGAAGCAAGCAGCTGGGAAGGAAGGACGCAGAAGAGCTCCTCCTCAAGCACTTTTGTGATCTCTGTCAACTGTGGAGTGTGAACAAGCTGACAAGGCCTCCCTCCTCTTCTGCTGCTTGCACTACTGGAAAGACTGAGACGAAGAGAAGGCCCATCATCAGCGGGCGGCTAGCCGGCTATGCTACGGAACACATGTCTGCTCGCATGACTCCATGAGACCATGACCCCACTGGCCAGTGGCCACTGCTGGGCTCGTGACTCGCCTCCTCCTACCAAGCCACGCGCTGTGCGGAGTGCAAACGTTCATCTCAGCCGTCCCGTCCAGATGCCCGGCACACCGGGCTGCAACAGAACTGGAGGACAGTGGTGCTGCTCGACAGCTCCAGCGGTTTTAAAACTTCAAACACGGAGTATATGTTAATTAATTAATACACAACCTAACAAACCAACCAAATTCACCTGTTCCGGTTGTTTAATGCGACATGGCAAGCTCAAACGATTTGAAAAAGGCTCGCCGGGATCTCAAATTTATGGAGAATTAAATAAAAAATAATCTACTTTCATTTCCCGAATCAGACGAGCGGGCAGAGGCCGGTTTAGCACTTTAGCCTCTGCCTGAACAAACAACACACGCTACTGCAGGGTCCCAAAAAAAAAAAAAAAAAACACGCTACTGCATGGCAACAATAACACATACAGCTACGAAACAGCCACTTTACATCCAAATCCAATCACTGGTTAGCCACTGCGGGATATTACGCTAACTACTGTCTCGAATCGAGTCTCGCAGTACATACAAAAAAATGCCCAATGTGAGTCGAAAATCTGGGCAGAATGGTTCAGCATCGCCCACTTTATACTACTCTACCACTATTTCTCTCCGGCGCGAGCATCTCTACTGGTGGTTTCAGTCTTCACGTTATCATCGGCATCCGCCTCAGGCTCGCACTGCCCGCTCTCAGGGCCAGAGACCTCCCCTGGGCTCCGTTTCTGACTATCCTCCACCGCGCCATTGTCTGAATCCATTGGTGCCGTCCCCTCTTCTGGATCACCAACGCTGCCACCGCCGTCAGTTTCTGGTGTCGCAGCAACCTGCATAGAGGAGTCCAGGGCAACAATGACATAGTTGGTATTTATAAATAGGTTATTAAGACACGAGTTATGGTCAAGAAGATGATCGAGGTACCTGCTGCTCTTTGGGTTGAGCTGACACGCCTTTTGAGTCTTCCCTTCTCGTCCGTTTAACCTTTTCGGCAGGCCTAGAAGAAAACCTGGCGTTTACTTCAGGTGGCAGGAGTTCTGAAGGCACAACTCCTTCGATCCCGTAGTCTGAAAACTGAAATGGAAATGGTGATCAATATCCATATATTCATTTGATCTTGCACTCAAGAATGAAACATTACATTGTAGTGCTTCACATACCCGGGCAAATCCATCCAAGTCCTGCCTGGCCGAAAACCGTAGCCCTTTCCAGCAGTACACCTGTCACGCAAAAACTGCTCTTTAGACCAAATCTACTAGCTATATGCAAGTCAAATATGTAGTGCTATTTTCCACAAAACCCAGTGCCCATGAAAAATATGGTCTCTTCTAAACTCTTTTCAGTGTGTCTGGAGCCATCATAGTTTCCATGGACATGTGACCCATGGCAGTATTGTACAGGTAGGCCATCAGGAGGTCGTTTTGAAATAACAAGTGCCAATTTTGTATTAGTCGGAGGCAAATACTCCTGTTCCAACATTTATCGAAACATATACTCCACGAAAGGGTAATAAAAACCTAAGTGTTGATAAGATGATAAGCATTAATGACGATAAGTTCCAGCAGCTGTGCCGAACAAGATATCAATATTTTCAATAGCACATTAGCACTTAATTCTAACAGTAGTCCAAGGTAAGGCTCTTAATGGAGAACTCTGACAATTAGAACATAATGAGCTAGCAGGGTCCACTTGATCAATTCTAGAAAGCTCGAGAAATACTTCACATTGAGTTGAATTTCAAACAAAAAAAAAACATCAATCGAGTTATTAGCATAGCTGAAATCAAACTTACCCGATTAGTTTTATGGTGGTACTCCTCTTCAATTCCAGCAGATGGATCCATCTGCATGTTAAGATAGGTACAACTGTAATTACAGAACTGTTTAAAACTTCGTTCATAGCAAAAGGATGGATGGCCAAAGTGCAAAAATAATCAAGGTCGGTGCCATGAAATGATGCAAGAAAGCCAAAATGCTTACATCTTCTGCAAGTGGTTTCCAATATTCCGTAATTGATGGCATGCGGACACGGTCAGGATCAGTCAAAACATTCTACAGCTCCAATAAAGATGTGAGTGGTTAGAATAAATGAAAGAAAATTGTACGACTACAGAAGAAAAGAAGTAGCAATGCTCATAACTAAGGAAGAAGGGCCCTATATATAACTTGACATTTTTTTTCAAACAATGCAAAGAAAATTTAAACCATAATTCAGGGGACAAGCACTACTTTACAGCTTTAATCACTTAGAGATGCCAAACTAGTTTGATATTTTTAGAGTAGTCAACAAGTCCAAATTTAAAGAGAGAAACTAACAGAATGAAAAGAGATTGCACCAAGACTTTTAAGTTATTTTCTAAGTATACACAAATGGACAGCAGCATAATGATTCTTGGAATAGTACAAAAGATTATTTTTTAATATCAAGGGCCCAAAACTGATAAATTGTGCAGTTTTATTCCTAATAACTCGCACTATGTGAACATACAGGGTTTTGTTCTGCCCATTTCCAAAGTTGGCTGAGCTCTTTGTTTCCCAGTCTCCACCTTGGCCTCCTACAATGCAAGAAAGCATGTGATATCACCATTACTTCTGGTCATGGAAGCAAGGTATAAAATGGAAGTGGAAATAATGAACACCAATCAGCTTTCAGATTGCAAACATTAAAGATTACGATTTTGTTCAAAATATCCCTATGTTTCTTTTTACCTTATCAGAGTCATCATAAGATAAACTATATAATTGGACACGGTCTTTCTCGGATATAAGTTAAGTTTGACAATTTAATAATTCAAAAATTCTGTTATAATATCTCTTGTCAATCTTTCCTAGACAGACCTAGGCAAATTTTGATGAGATAATCAATAGAAACAATTGACTGACAGTGACCCCAATGCCTTAAGCAAGTAGCATACCGTTTTCTGGCTCCAGCCTGAACTGGTTTCTTCTCGAAGGGTGGTTTTTCAAATGCAAGACACCCATCTCGCTTCCACCAAACCTTTTCAAGATATAAAGGATGAGAATCATTGGTTGTGTAATTTCAAACAATAAAGGTAAAAACACTTGAACCATGTGCAGTAAAAAGCATACCCAATTTTTCTCCCGCTCAAGAATATGTTCAATGCTTTTCAGAAATTCCTTTCCTTTTGGGGGAATAATTTCCAGAAGCTTCTTAACATGCTCCTCACATGATTTGATTTCCTCTTTCTGATTGAAGGGAAAATATACGGGACAAATTATTCACATTTGCAACATGGTTTGAGAGTCATCAATAATGAAATAAATAGCTTAGTCAGTTTAAATTATTCGAATATCATATTGTTCCTGACCAACTTGCTCTATCGAACCACCTATTTTTTATGTATATAAAAAGTTTTTTTTTTAATTTCTTTGGTGTAAGCCATGAAATCAGCAACTACTAAAAACTAGTGTTAAACCCACACAAAGCTTCAGGGATTGAATATCTAAAACTGTAATATATGAAACTTCATATGGGATTTAAGGAGAGTAGGGAGGGAGAGCAAATTTTCCATGCATATGGATGAGATGGACATAATCATTTCATCAATAGGGAGCAGGAAGAATAGGATTGAATTCAGCTGGGGCAGAGATATGGGAGACGAAACATATACGTCAGGTATTGTTTTGGAAGAAAAACAGTGACTTTATTAGTCAACCGAAGAGTACACGTGACCACTAGATCCTTTTGAGTGCATCTTGACATTAAATGGAAGAACCTAAACCATCAGATAGTCCTACGCACTTAACATGTTTTTGGACAACAGCACTTGATTATTTGTTATCTAGAGTTTAGCTTTCATGTATAAAGATTGGAGGGACAGTATCAAGCTGTGGACTATAAAAATGTGTATATAGTATTTTACAGAAGCTTTCTCTACAGTCTACTGATACAGGCAAAAGATGCTTAAGAAGAACGAAGGATTTCATGAGAACTGGCAGTGGCAATATCGAACAACAAATATGTAGAAATGTTCATGCCAATTATATAATTGCATAAGGGGCAAAATGCCAAAGTCTCAGTGCTGACCATGTTCCCTGATGGACCTTCTTTGTCATTTTTTCCAGGCGCCTGAGGAACAAAATAACTTTGTCAGCAGTCTGCGCTTCGGTGACTATAGCATGCTAGTCAAATGAAATGAATAGCAGTAAAACAGTATTGTAACAGAAAAAAGGGATGTTATAGTACATGAGCTCACACAGGTGTGCGTAGGTGTACAACATAAAATATTAGCTAAAGTATTTTTTATTAATTAGAATTTTGCCTTGTATGATTGCCTAATACATGCCATCATTGCATCATCCCAACTTCCGAAGTGTATGTACCTTGAGATAGTCAAAAAATATAAGGCACTGAACAAGGATGTGGCGCCGAAAACTTGGGTCCTTCAACTGAAAGAATGGAATGATTATATCACAACTGTGAACAATAAAAGAAAAGTAGAGCCACCTGCTCAAAAGTTTTTACCTCCAAACCCATTAATTTACTGCTAGTAAGGTACTTAATATTGAAAGCGGCATCTTCCTCCTCGTTGAGATTGTTAAGTTTTCCATCATCATCACTCAGAGGTTGAGCTTCAAATGTGCTCAAAACAACCTGGAATGAAGTTAATTTAATTCTTAACAATAATATCAGATATTCAGAATGAGGCACAGGTCACAGGCCACAGTATTGGAAGAAAATTGTATGAAAGGATGTACCGCCAAATTAGAAGAGAACTTTTGCCATTTTGCTGGATTTGTATTAGTCAAAGCTGGGTTACTGAAATGCTCCTGGTACATAAATATTTAAAAAAAGACCATTTAAACCAAAAATGTTAATGATTAAGAAGAATGTATGGTATCTAGTGACAATTTCCAACACCATAGAATAACCAGAAATGCCAAATATCAACCTGTAGACTCCAGAGGGTCTTGTAAAAGTTGAAATCAACAGATATTCCTGAGAAACAAAAGTATACACGAGGACGCAGCATTTAGGGAGACACATTACAGAAGTGGAAAAAAAAAACAACTCATCTGCAGAGGTCAGGTGCAATAAACAAAACAAAACACTACAGTATCAACATAAATGAGTCATACTCACCATCCACAGCATCCTTTTCATACTTGGTTACATTTGATGTGTTGAAAACTCCTTTAATGTTGAGAGCTATTAAAGTAGACAAACAAAATGAATGGTGTACATAGACACTTATACATAGTTTACCCATAAGAGCCCAAGTACATGGTGAAAGGGAGATACAATATGCGAACCTGAACGCTCCGATAATGGGAAAAAATGTGCTAGAAACATAATAATGCGCCCACAGAACACCACATCATTTGCCTGAGATATTTAAGAATGAAGGGAACATCAATGCTGGTTCAACAGGCATTAAATGCACCATGATGGCATTTGGGTCCCTAAATTCTTACAATAAAAGAAATGCCACCAGTTATGCCCCCCTGACTGTTAGGTGCCATGCATGTGACATAGGCAAGTTTTATGCTAATTAGGGAGTTTTGGACCTTGTGTGGCACACCTAATAAGTTCATGTGGTGCATTTTACTCTTCAGCCAAAAAGAACTGGTGGAAAAGCTCCAATTCATACAAGGAGTAATAAATGAAGGTGTTCACTAGGTTAAAAGAACCATTGGTTCACGAAGTTCAAGATTTTGGTGATATAAACAGCTGAATCTAACCTTTGATAGTCTGCGAAGAAGTTGGTTGCAAGTCCTTAGCATAACTAGTTTTCCACGTCCAAAAAGTTCTTGCTGCAAACAACCGAAAACGCTAATCAATCAGCAAAGTTACAAACATACATCTTCGCTACTTAACCAGAACTAACCTAAGGATCACAATTACCTTCCCCAGTACATCTTGTTGGCTCTCAATATACCCAAAGATATCTTTGCAGTCTTTGATTGTTGACATTTCAGTTAGGTCTTCTAACAGCTGGAATACCATACCGCCTTCAACATGCCCTCTTTCACAAAGATAAAGCACAATATCTATCATGGAAGAACATTGGTTTCTCAGAACAGAAATTAATGCTACACAGGCTGACAGGCACCAAATAGTGTTCGAGAATAATTAAAAAAAGGGGGTGATGCCATAAGGTCCTCAGATAGGTATGGATTCAAACAAAGAATGTTGGAAGAACTGAAACTGACCTAGAAGGCGAGTTATCAGGCAGTTACTTTCTCCGCTATCCAAGGAATTCCCGTATTGCATAATCTTTTTACCTGATTGGACTGCAGATGACTAAGAATACAAATATAAAACAGAATCAGCAATGAATGTTTGTTTCCAAGATTGCAAATGAAACATGCACCTAAACTTTCCATATAAAAACAGAATCAACAATCAATGTCATTTTCTAGGCTTAGGATTGCAGATAAAAGATGCAGCTACACCTTCCATTTTCATTTAGAAATCATCATTAAAACCCTGCTACTCAGAAACATAGTATTCCTAACAATGCACAGTGACCCAGAACAATGGAAAGGCCAACAATACTCCCTAACCAATTTATCATCAAGTGAGATCAAAGAAAAGTGTAGCCACATAGAAAGTTACCACAAGTTCCTGCAGCAATGTTCGAAGAGCATTTTCCAAGGATTGATTCTCCTCTAGAACCAACACGGTTTCCTTCTGTGAAATGAGATATGCGTGTCAAATGAGACGACTAACTGAACTAAACGGCAAACTGAATAAAAATAGGTAGGCCACCTAAAACACGAGCAAATAAAACAGGGTTCATCATCACACCAAGATTCACAAGCATGCCAGATTGAATGTAGATACCTGAGGTTTAATTGCTTCCTGAACCGTCTGAAGGGAAAATGTTTCGGGGGGCTCATTCCTAGACAATGCGCTCCGGAAAACTGCCTGAACAGATTAAAAGAAATCACAATTCACCAAGCGTGTACACGTGTGGTAGCATGCAGAAACAATTTCATAAAATTTTCAGCCTTCCTTGTCCATAGTCTCATACAACCCATAACTACGCCACTACCAACGGGTTTTTCAACGCCTGGATGGAAGTTCCATGGTGATTTATGATAGAAACAGGAATAAACGTGACGCGTGAAATTTCTACTGTGACCGCAGGAAATGCACGAAGACGGAACCCTTCGTGCTACCGGAATCATGGACGAAATTTCTACCATGACCGCGGCTAGGGTTCACGAACAGGGTGAGAGGGAGGGAGTGGGAGCTCACAATGATGCGGTCGCGGTCGGCGTGGCTGGAGACGGCGGCGGTGGGTGGAGGGGAGGGAGCCGGTCGGCCCTTCGACAGGAGGATACGGAGGCCAGCGTTCGACGCCGGCGGCGGCGAGGGCTCCGCCATGGTGAAGTGGGGCGGCAAGGCTTGCCCGGTTGAGTTGGGGAGATCTACCAGGCGCCTAGAGAGGAACGGCGCCCCTTTGACGCGGTGTCGGAACAAGATAAGAGCCGCGACGAGCACCGGGCGGCCGCGGCGGCGGCGAACAGACCGATACGAGCACGCGAGGAGGCTCGCAGTCGCAGTCGCAGTCGCAGTCGCGGCAGAGCACAAGGAACAGATGCGCCGTGCGTGCGCGGCAGACTGGCTGTGGAGCTGAGGAAGGAGAAGCACAAGGCGGATGGACCGCGCACTTGGGCTGTGCCTGGGCTGCGGCCCATACTGGATGTCAAGTGCCCGTCCTTTTTTTATTTTTCAAAAAAACAGGGTAAGTATTTCAGTTCTTGAAGGTATAATTTTTTCGCTCTTGCTAAAAAAAAATAGGTGTAATTTTTTTCGCGAACTTGAAACAACGACCTGCTTGTGTGATTATGTTACTGCGCTACAGAGAGAGCTAGGTCTCTGATCTTTTTTTAGAAAAATACATTCACGCACAAACGCCGAAAAATGGTAAATCGGCAAATCTTAATCTCTAGGAATTCTGTATGTGATGAAGGGTATAGTTCTTACGGCATTGCCATGTGCAGTTTCAGTATCAACATCAAATAAGCATAAACATCAAGGGCAAAGATGGTAAGCTCTTTTTTTTTTCGCGATCACGCTCGTCCCTTGGACGTGTTTTTCATTAAGTAGGAAAGAGTCAGGAAAGAGTCCAACCCGAAAAGATACAAACCGTGATAACCGCGATTACCACGGGCACACCACAACACACACCTCGCCCCTCAACTCTCCGAACACAAATCCGACTACATTGTAACAGATTTTACTCTCCTACGGCAGTGGAAGATCAACCAAGATCCTCCTCCTCGAGCCCATCAAGCTCAAGTTCGATGGCACTGAAGTCAATGCGGCCACCTAGCACGCGCTGAAGTGACGATGGTAAGCTCTCGTCATACCAAAAATGCAAACATAAAGCTATGCTAACAGAAGTGACGAGTACACAGCAATCTCTGAATATTGATACCCTTCGCTGGTCAAGCTTGGCGATGACCCGAGTAATTGCTGAGCAACAGCAGACTGTCCAGGTTTACACATTATCGGCAATAATCTTTAAATGCTAGATCAGTAACAAGTGCAAAAATAAACAGCAAAAAATACACACAGGAAGGTCATTTGATTACCAGATGAACCAACATAGACCCACAAAGTGGGCTAATTTACTAGGGGCGTGTTTGGTTTCTTCCCAGGCAAACGTGCCTGGCGCCAGCTGCAATCTCAGGCGTCCAGAATCGAGTGCCTGCAGTTCTGATGTCTGCCGGGGGGCTAAACAAGCCCTCGACGCTCGAAAAACAAAAATGTGACATGCAATTTGCTCCAGAAGAATTTGTTTCGAGTCATACAAGATAGGGAAAACCATGAAGCTGAATATTATAAACTAATTAATTCAGATCAGATAAGGCAGAGGCACAAGCATCTATTACATGATTACCAACTTATCAACAGGGTCAGCCCTAAACGAGGAATGTTTCATAGGAAGTTTGTTTATACCATCCCAGAACATTCTGATAAACTAGGATCCATTGAAGTTGTCCCAGCAGTAGGTTACATGACATATATAGAGAAAAAAGCTAGCACTAATCCAAGGTTAAGTAGCAGTAGTTAGCTTTGTAAACCAAACAGTAATGTTGTACTGTTAATTTAGCAGTCTTCAAAATATATAAACACAAAGGTGTTCAACTAGAACAGTGTTGCCATGGAGCCCGATTTGACATGGCTCCAGCTTGGAGGAGATAGATCTGGTGAAGAAAAAAAAAAGGTGCCTTCACTGGCTCCTAGTTCATCTTGAGAAAAGAGAGAAAACAGGTCCTCGCTAGTGCACGGAGGAGCTAGAGTTGAGCCAGCAGGGACTCCACCAAATGGGACCTGTAAGGGGCTCCTGGAAACAAAATGAAGATGGGCACAGATATGAAACATGCAGCTATACAAGTTTTTGTTTGATGAAATCAATACACTGCAATGTCTTCATATTGTACCCAGCCTTGTGGCCTTGTCTAAATGGAATCTCAGAGATATTACAAGATAAAGTAGCAGTCACATTCATGAACAAATTCCTACAAGAAATGCTACAAACATTATTGTCTCGCTACACAGACCATTCTACATCATATTTGTATCCCTAAGCCCAAAAAATAGACAGGCTACCAAACAAATAACTCCCAACGGCTGGTGAAAAGTTCAGCATAAATATTTGGTGGCCCAGGTGGGGAAAAGTTCAGTGTAAATATTTAGTGGCCCACAACCACACCAGAGAACCATACATTTATACATCACTGGTAAAATAACCCCAGAAAAATCTATGTAGTCAACAAACAACAATTTTACATGTTTCATGACCATTAAAAAGAAAGGTAAAGTGAAAATGCTCCGGGGAAAACTGCAGAGGTTGCATGGTCACATTCATACAAGTTCAAATAGGAAATGATCAAGACTTCAGTATGCCACTGTGGAAATAATTTGATTGATTTAGAGCAATGTACTCCATCCCAGACTAGACTACCAGAAATAATTCCAATTCTACAAATTTCTACTTTACATACACAATTGCACAGGCTACCACATATTGCACTTCAATTTGTAGGAAGAGCACTAGACCACAATTTTGTAAACCACGACAGGATCCATGTTTTACAGTAACAATCATGTCAGTTTGACGATATAAGAATATCAAGAGCATATCCATTCATATCATAACTTAAATTTCCTTTCCCCCAAACGACATACATAGAGAGAATCAGATAGACGCGACACACATAGAGGTTCATACAGTTACAGTGTATACTGCACAATTACAAGCAATCATGCAAATGTTTTTTTTTTTTTTTGACAACTAATCATGCAAATGTTATTACGAATCCTTTGGCTGCCCCCGGTGAGACCGAAGACGGGTCCCCAGCCCTAGTTCTTACCGGCGCCGTACTCGTCGGCGTCGTGGATGATGACGTAGCCGGCCTTCTTGGGGCTCTCGGAGTCAGACAGCTGGTCCTCGTCGTCGCTGTAGACGTCGACGTCGTCGTCGTAGCCGGAGGCGCAGGTGGAGGCGAGGAGCGACCAGACGAGGTACATGGACGCGGCGGTGAGGGCGCCGCAGCCGAAGCCGAAGAGGAGGCCGGAGACGACGACGAGGATGTCCTTGGCGCGGTCCTGGACGGACGAGGCGGCGACCTCCGGCTCGGCGACGGGGAGAGCCACGGGGCGGCGGATCTGGTGCGGGCCGAGGCGGCGGACGCGGAGGACGGTGACGACGGTGGTGGTGAGCGGCGTGGGGTTGGTGGGGTCCGGGTTGGGCCTGGAGACGGAGGAGAAGGAGACTAGGAGCGTCTGCGCGTGGCCGCACGGGCGCGCGTCGGCGACGAGGGATGCTGCCAGGACGACGGCGGCGGCCAGGAGGAGGAGCTTGCCCGCGGCGGCCATGGCGGCGATGACGCGTCGGATTTGGGGGCAAATCGGAGGAAAGGGGAACGCCGGAATCGGGGGTGTCGTGTTAGTTGGGGAAAGGGGAAAATTTAGGGCCGCGCCGGAGACGGTTGACTCGGTGGGGTTGGGGCCACGGCCAGCACCAGCACGAGCTTGTCTTTGCGTTGGACCGGACCGGACCGGACGACGGCATTTTTATGCTTTCGTCCTTTGTACTCTCTAATTAGCGTGTGATCATCTGATCAACGGTCAGAGAACATTTGGTCCTCAACGTCGATTTTAGGCTCCATGCCTTCAGCATACTCCCCCTGTCTTAAAAAACATGAAAATCTCACTTTTTGAGGATAGATTAGTGATGATGTGAAATTACACATGTGCCCTTTCTTTTACTTTTCTCCACAGCCTGTAGAAACCTTAAAATTGGTACTCCCTCCGTCCCAAAATAGATGTCATTCTCGCTTCCCGAGAAGTCAACATTTTCAAAATACCAGCAATTATATATTAAAATCTATAAATATTTATGATAAGTAATTAGTATCATCGGAAAGATCTTTAAGTCTAGTTTTTTAATAAATTTATTTGGAGATCTAAATGTTTCACATATTTTCTACAAATCTAGTTAAAGTTGAGAAAGTTTGACTGGCACGTTTCTCATAACGTCATCTATTTTGGGACGGAGGGTGTACGTGGCCAATCAGAAATGGATAGATGTATAGGGTCGATGGATGAAGAATATTCTAGATGAAATGGATGGATGGTG
>JAKNSH010157223.1:0-25482 GCA_027790015.1 Cymbopogon flexuosus | reverse complement strand
CCGGTAGTACCGGCCGTACGGATCGGTAGTACCGGTGCAGTATCTGTCTTCTCTCCGGAAGCATCACTCTCGCATCCGGACTCCAAATAGGGCAAACCATATATGTTTTTCGATCAGCTCGACGAGAGGAACGCAATGGTGAAGTCCGTTTCCCATTTTGACACCTTTACAAAAATGGTCAATTTTGACTGTCAAGAAGATCCTTACAGTGGGCCAATCTTTTTGGACCGCATAAGCTTGTCTGCCGCCAAACTGTGGCCTTTTGTAGATTCCATCAGTGCACAGTATCTCATCTTCATTGGTATCTTGTGGTGGAACATAGTTATCTTAACATGTTCATCGCTGCTGTGCTGGGTAGATAGTTAATTTTCACATTGTTTCTATATATATCCTATATATCCTGGACCCTATGAAAAGCTTGAAAATGACCCATGAGCTTCTTCATATCTCCTTTATTTTTTTCATTCTTAGTTTATTTTCTAGTGATCTTTTCTCTCTTTAATTTAATCTCTCTTCTATCCTCTTGATTCTATAAACTCCTTAGTCCTCTGGTGGTCAGGCTGCGTTGTATGAGTGAGTATTTAGTAAGCCTCAAATGGTGATCAGTACCATCATATCCTGACCTTGCTGGTAACCACTGGAAACCATTACTTGGATCACTAGTGAGGAAACAGGATGATTATTAGGCAACCCTGACACCCTGTATCAGTTCGCATATTCACTTTATGTTGCCTTTTTCTTTCTAGGGTGATTGTTAGTTCTTAACATTCAGAAGAACTAGGCCCATCGTGCTCTTGCTTCTTTCTTTTAAGGTTTCTTGTGCATGGATAATCAGCATAGTAGCTTTTTGGCATATCTGTAGTTGTCTTTACACTCTTATATTACATGCTGAAGGTTTAGCTTTTGTGATCCTTGTATTTCATACTATGGTTTTATAGTTTTCTTAACTATTTGTTTTCTCTTCAGGTTCTTCACCTTGTTGAGCAACTATGTTTAGCTTTAAATGATGAGTTCAGAATATATTTACTTCACATTCTACCGAGTTGTATCCAAGTCTTAGGTGACGCTGAACGTTGCAATGATTATTACTATGTTCCTGACATATTACACACACTCGAAGTTTTTGGTGGTGTGTCCCCATTTCTCACTTAGTTTCATGTTCACAATGGATGTTATCTTCATTATAACTTATATTGAATTGAATGGTGACATTTAGGAAATTTGGATGAGCACATGCACTTGGTTGCTCCAGTGCTTGTTCGTTTATTTAAAGTGGAGCTGGTTGATATCAGACGCCGTGCTATTGTTACTTTGACTAATCTTATACCTAAAGTTCAGGTTAGTCATGCTATTTTTGGGCTTGATATTTTGGCAATCTAATTATGTAGTTTTAACCAAAATGGTCAAACATTAGGTGTTTGTATCTAATGCGCATCATGTGTATTTTACGTATCCTGAACAGGTTGGTACTCATGTTTCGGCTTTAGTGCATCATCTGAAGCTTGTCTTAGATGGGTAAGATTTTTTACTATAAGTACCCTTTCTTAATTTCTCTGTGGTGTCTGTATTTTGAAAAAAAAAAAGAAAGTTATTATCATGGTGTGTTGATTCTTGATGCTTGGAGTGTTGACAATGTGTTAACGAATATCTGTTAGATTTAGTCCAGTACCATATTGGATTTCCAGCTTACACTAGAAGTCCTCAGTATATTTTGCATTAGTGGTAAACTTCGACCGTCAATTAGTTACTCAAAAATAAAGGACTCTCAATCAATTACTTGTTATTCGGAGACGTCAAGCATTGCAAACTTTGACCATCAATCAATTACTCAAATTGTATTCATGTTTAGCACACAAGAGATGCACCAACAGATTCGTCACATGTCTTTTAGTAAGGCTTTTAAGTCAGCATATTGTAATTGTATGTTGAAATATTTCCTCAAAGCATAGCCTTATAAAAATAAATGAAGCAATTGTGGCTTGTCTGCAAGAAGTTTGCATGATTAGCTTATTTTTCATCAAGACAGTACTTCATCTGCTGTGTTTTCTTTTGGCTCCCCTCCCCCCTCCACCCACCCACACACAATTGTTTTTGTTAGCTAAACTTTCTTTTGTATCTTCCTATGACTAGCAACAATGATGATCTGCGGAAAGATGCTGCAGAAGCGCTCTGCTGCCTCGCACATGCCCTTGGCGAAGACTTTACTATCTTCATGCCATCGATACGCAAAATTCTTGTGAAGCACCATTTACGGGTATCTTATCTTTTTTTTCCTTTTTTCGAACACGAGCTGGATTATCATTTCATTAAGAAGAGGAATACAGTACAAAGAGGAGAGCAGAAACACAAATTTTTATACCATTTTGATTTCATGCTTGTACCATTTCATTAAGAACAGGAATATAGTACAAAGAGAAGAGGAGAAACACCAATGTTTATACCATTTTGATTTCATGCTTGTACCATTTTTTATGTTTGTCTAATTATGCTCGTCATTTCTTACAGTACAGAAAATGGGATGAGATTGAAAATCGGTTACTGAGGCGAGAGCTACTCGTCACTGAAAACTTATCTGTACAAAAGTACACACAATGTCCACCTGATGTCATTAGTGACCCCCTTGGTGATTTTGATGGTACACCTTCTGAGATAGCTGATGAAACACAGAGACAAGCTAGAAGTCATCAAGTAATATGCTTAGCCTTTTACTCATTATACATTTTCTCTCTTGTACCCTACGTCTATGCCTTGACGAGCTCTAAAAGGGTTTTTTTCTATACTGCTTATAACAATGTTTTAATGGATTCTAAATGGTATCACAGTGCTTTTGGTTCTAGGAAAAGGCACATAGTTCTACCTCTTCCTTGGGCTTTGACATAACCATATTCCCAAGACACAGCATTTTAGTATATGATGAGCATATTTGAAAGAGCTTGGATCACACACAGGATTCATGATGTTCATTTGCGATGATAAAAGAATGCTGCACATAAGTAGGAAGTTTTTTCCCACTCCAAGTAAAAAAATAGTTGCAAAAAGATCTCTGGAATGCCATGAAGAATTTAAGCTATTCTGGATATACATCAATGTTCTGTTTTGATTTTTCTTCATATCATGTCTGACATGTAGGAATGCTTTTCTCTTTTACGCGTAGACTCTACCTCTGTTGGTATTTTTAGAATTAAGTCTTTTGACTGCTCCAGGTCAATGATGTCCGGTTGCGGAGTGCAGGCGAGGCTTCGCAGAGGAGTACTAGGGAAGACTGGGCTGAATGGATGAGACATTTCAGTATTGCACTTCTCAAAGAGTCACCATCTCCAGCTTTACGCACTTGTGCAAGGCTAGCTCAGCTTCAGGTGAAGTAGTTCTTTAGATATATGTCACTCATCTTATGAGTATTTTCTGACACAAATTGTCCAGCCTTCTGTTGGCCGCGAGTTGTTTGCAGCGGGTTTTGCAAGTTGCTGGGCCCAAATGAGTGAATCTGCCCAGGAACAACTAGTGAGAAGTCTCAAGACAGCCTTCTCATCTCAAAACATTCCTCCTGAAATTCTTGCTACACTGCTGAACTTAGTAAGTTGATCTTGTGTTTAAATTATGTAGTTGATTTGACATTCATTTCTTTTATTTAATATTTCCATTTTGTAAGTAGGCAGAGTTTATGGAACACGACGAGAAGCCGCTTCCTATTGATACAAGGCTGCTTGGTGCACTTGCTGAGAAGGTGAGTTTTGCTTCTGCTGTTTGTGCAGTTTGGCATTTTTTTCAATCACATGATACTCATTCAAACTATCTGTTAGTGTCGAGCATTTGCAAAAGCCCTCCATTATAAAGAAATGGAGTTTGAAGCTGTGTGCACCAAGAAGATGGGTGCAAATCCTGTTACGGTGGTTGAATCCCTTATTCATATTAACAATCAACTACACCAGCATGAGGTTGGTTCTAATGTCATGTGCTAGGTTAAAAAATTATCTTAGTTTGTTGACACCTGCCACTATTCGTTCAGGCAGCTATTGGCATATTGACTTACTCACAGCAGAATTCGGAGGTTCAGTTGAAAGAATCATGGTATAGATTTACTGCTCTTCTATTTAGTTTCTTCCAGAAACATGGTGCTTCCAATACCATTACCAATTCATGACCTTTCCTAAATTTTGTATAATGCAGGTACGAAAAATTGCACCGTTGGGATGAGGCCCTTAAGGCATACACCGTAAAATCATCTCAAGCACCTGGTCCTTCACAAAACTTGGATGCTACATTAGGTAACACACAATCCTTTTTGCTGGCTCTTGGTTCCTTCAAAGATAATGGTAACTTAAGTTAATTCATGCATATTTTAGGTCGAATGAGGTGTCTAGCGGCTTTGGCTCGGTGGGAAGATTTAAGTGCATTGTGCAGAGAGCAATGGACTGGTGCAGAACCATCTGCTCGACTGGAAATGGCTCCAATGGTTGTGGATACCTCTGATTACCTATTTGGTTGTAGATGGTAATTGGTAGTCTAATTTATTTGAACTTCCTTTTATTTTCATAGGCTGCAAATGCTGCTTGGCATATGGGCGAGTGGGATCATATGGCAGAATATGTTTCTCGCCTGGATGATGGGGATGAAAATAAGCTCCGAATGTTGGGTAACACAACAGCTAGTGGTGATGGAAGCAGTAATGGTGCTTTCTTCCGGGCAGTTCTTTCAGTTCGTTCCAAAAAGGTAATTGCCCCTTGCTTTGTGTGATTGTACTGTTTTCATTATTTGATTTTACTTTTATTGACAACTTTATGTTTTCTTTGACAGTATGATGAAGCTCGGATATTTGTTGAGAGAGCTCGGCGATGTTTAGCTACAGAACTTGCAGCACTGGTACGACCTATCTGTGGTACTATATAGTGCAGCATTTTATTAAATTTGCCGTTGCATTTTGTACTCAATCGAACAATCTTATGGTGCTATCTGAAGCAATCGGTATGAATGTATTATAGTGCAATTCCTAATGTTCACCTGCAATGTACCCTAGAATTAGGGAAAACCAGAAAAAGTTTATTTACGAACCCCAGGTCCCCAGCTATTTGTTTTGTCCACATATACCCCTATTAATTTTTGGACCCATTTAACTCCCCCAGTTTTCCTTATAATGAAATTTTGTTGTTTCTCCTTTTACAAGTTGTGCTTTTGCTTTTTTAAAGTTCAAATTTTACAGCATTACAAAACTATTAGAATTTCTTGATTATTATAGGTTTGAAGTATCAAACATAATCTTCGATACAAAGATGCATGAAAACTGATCGCGAAAAAAATCTTAAAATATTTTTCTGACTTGGGGTATGATGCCATCCATTACACCCCAAAGTTGAACTTAGAAACTAACTTGTACAGAGATTCAAAAGGAAGCATTTCAATTTTTTTCCGACTGGCCTACTCCCAAACACCCTTGATTATGAAAACGAAGCATTTCATTACAGGGTGGATTGATCCAGTATACATAGTTGGGAATAAACAATTTGAATTTTTGTACAGGGAGCCAAGTGAACAGAGGGCATGATTCCTTGCCTGCACTATGATAAGCCTGCATTACACCCTATGCAGCATAGCCTTAGGCTGTATAACTGAATGCAACGAGGTGTTGTTTGGTTTGCCTGCATAGCCGCCTTTTATTGTAGGAGACTGTTCGGTTGCAGTATGTCTTCACACTTCTGTAATGAGTTATAGCTACAATTAGCTGGCATCTGCTGTATATAGATTTAATTATTCTGCTTACCTGTTCTGTGTATTTCTACTGATGCAATAGGATGTTATTGCTTTAAGGTGCTACCAGTTCACTTTTGAAATTCATTATTTGTATCATAATTGTATATTCTCTTTATTTGACAATACTTTATACTTGTCAGGTACTTGAGAGTTATGAGCGTGCGTATAATAACATGGTGCGTGTTCAACAACTTTCAGAACTGGAAGAGGTATTTTTCTTGTTCTCTTGAGTACATTCTTAATGAAGTTTCTGTTTTACTAACAAAATGAGTGGTTTGTCAATTAGGTGATTGATTACTGCACTCTTCCTGTGGAAAGCCCCATTGCTGGTGGACGGAGGGAACTTATTCGCAATATGTGGAATGAACGCATTAAAGGAACAAAACGGAATGTGGAGGTTGATATTTTGTTTCTGCTATTGAGTGCTGATCTGTGATGCATTTACTGTCTGCATTGACTTCGAAAAATATTTCAGGTGTGGCAAGCCCTACTTGCAGTCAGGGAGTTGGTTCTTCCTCCTAATGAAGACAGAGACACCTGGATAAAATTTGCTAAACTTTGCTGGAAGAATGGTCGGATTAGTCAGGCTAGATCTACGCTAGTCAAACTTTTACAGGTATGTTAAGTACTTAGTAGTCATCGATAATTTTGGAATGTGTGTTCTAACTTCTCTATAAAAAAAATTATTTCTGATGCCACTTGCAGTTTGATCCCGAATCTTCTTCTGAATTGATACTGTATCATGCACATCCGCAAGTAGCCCTGGCTTATCTAAAATACCAGTATGCAGTTGGTGATGAGCTTAAAAGGAGGGATGCATTTTGTAGATTGCAAGTAAGTTTGTTTTTATCCATGTACTTTGATGGTACATTGCATTGCGCATTTAAGTGTTGTACCATGTAGATCATACTTTTTCCTTTGGGGCATAGGAGTTGTCTGTGCAGCTTGCTACCACCATGGGCAATTTCCCTGGAACATCAGCAAATCATGGCACCATGTCAAATGCTGGAGTGCCACTCATTGCTCGTGTTTATTTGACACTTGGTAGCTGGAAGAAGGCGCTATCACCTGCATTAGATGATGATTCCATTCAAGGTACCCAGTGTCAGTTTTCTCGCTTTGCACTTTAACCTTTTATCTGAAACAATATTTGTAATCTTTTTCTCTCCAGAAATTTTGATTTCTTACAACAATGCCACACTAAGTGCAAAGGACTGGGGGAAGGCCTGGCACATATGGGCTTTGTTCAACACAGAAGTTATGTCACGCTATACTTTCCGAGGCCGACCAGATATTGCTGGAAAATATGTTGTTGCAGCAGTTACTGGGTATTTCTATTCTATTGCTTGTCAATCTACTACGAAAGGAGTTGATGATAGCTTACAGGTGAATCTTCTCTTTTCTTAGTTCTATTCTGCAAGCTTTGTTTTGACCAAATGTTCTTTTTTGAACTCAAAAGTGAACATCCTTGACATGCTTTTATCTCACCTTTTTAATGGTAGGATTCACCTTCATGCAGACATTTATTGTATGTAACAGTTTGTTTTTGTTGCCATCTTACTGTTTTCCATGGCTTCAAGCATGCAATGGAAGTAAGGTTTGCGACATGAAAAACATTAGTTGATTTTTGGTAGATTTCACCAGTAACAAATGCTTAGACTTAGAAAGAGTAACAGTTAATGACAACTAGAATGCCTCAAGTCGTCGTCGAGAAGAGGTGAACAGAGACTAGAGTTGGAAAAGAGAACGGTTTTGAAGGTTAAAAAACTAGTAGTAATTGTGCTTAGCCTAAAACCAGATGGTCCAGTTCAGCACACCAGATAGTCCAGTTTTCATGGGCTGTCTGTTTAGCTGCCAACAGTTTCTCTTTGAGTTACTTCCTCATTATGTTGAACAATTCAAGCATTGTAGAAACCAGTTTTATGTTTTTTTCTGAAGTGATAAAAGGCAGCGACACATACATTATTGCTACCCCTCCACTACATTGTTTTCCAGCTGCCCAAATTTTGCAAAAATGAACACTTTTTTAAGACTGATGGTAACTTGGAAGTTCTAGCATTGGCTGATACAGATTTGAACCACCAAACTGCTAACCCGCTGATGTTGCAACTTTCATGGCCTGTAAACACCCCTGGCTGCTGTAATTTGACTTTATTTATTAATTCAATTCTGGTTAGATGTTATTGGACTTTTGAAGTTGAGTTTTGTTTAATTGTTTGTGCAGGATATCCTTCGTCTGTTAACTCTTTGGTTCAACCATGGGGCTACCTCAGAAGTTCAAACAGCGTTGCAGAAAGGCTTTTCACTCGTCAAGATTGAGATGTGGCTGGTTGTGCTGCCCCAGATAATTGCAAGGATTCATTCAAACAATAGAGTAGTTAGAGAACTGATACAATCTTTGCTAGTCCGAATTGGAAAAGGGCATCCACAGGTATGTATTATTGTCTACGAGTTGGCTACTTCTACTGCGACTGTGTTCTTCTATTATTGTATATGCAGGCTATTCGTGTAATTTACCATTGTTGTACATCACTACATCTACCATAGTGGTGTACTGTAGTGTCATTTTCAGTTTAATTATGAAAAAAGAATATACTTCCATATCTCGCAATCTAGGAACACAACTAGAAATCCTCGTTTTGGATGAAAATTAAAGGTTATTTTAACATTCTTTGTTCATTTGCATGGTGTGCATGGCTACGAAGTTATTAGTTTTTTTTGGAAGTAAAAGGTTATTAGCTTTTCATGTTTCACCTTTTTCTTTTGCCTTCTGTATTCTTTGTTATGCTTGATCAAAATTGTTTTCGTCATTTTCTCTTTGTTCTTCCCCATGTTTTAACGAATTTTCCAGTGCCCTGTAGGCTGGAGCTTATTTTCAAACAGATTTATATATTATTACCTGTAGTAATGAAACTGTGTCTATGTTTGTTAACTGGCTGACACCCAGGACTTGTTTTACCTTCTAATTCTCTGCTTTGAACCATCTTAATCAGGCTTTGATGTATCCTCTCTTGGTTGCCTGCAAATCAATAAGTATATTGAGACAACGTGCAGCGCAGGAGGTTGTTGATAAGATCCGCCAACACAGTGGAGGTCTTGTTGACCAGGTCTGCATCATTAGTTGTGGATCTTCTAAGGATAGATGTGTATCATTCTAATTCTACTTTATTCCACCAGGCACAACTTGTATCGAAGGAACTGATACGGGTAGCAATTTTGTGGCATGAAATGTGGCATGAGGCTCTTGAGGAAGCTAGCAGGATGTATTTTGGCGAGCACAATATCGAAGGAATGCTTGCTGTACTTGAGCCATTGCATGCAATGCTTGAGAGGGGGCCTGAGACAATTAAAGAAAATGCCTTCATTCAGGTATTGTTTTCATGAAAATTATATCCAGTTCTCTGCTAAAACCACCATACGTTTGGATAGTACTTCATGAAAAGTATATATTTGGTATATATGTTAGCTGAGATTATACACAGCGAACATTTTCGTAATGAAACATCACAAAGAGATGGCTCCCGTCTCCCTGTCTCCCTCTCCCGACGTCTCGTCTCCCTCGCCCAGCCCCACGCCGGAGCTCACCCCGAACCCGGTTGCCACCCCTTCGGCGCCTGTCCTCCTTCCTCCTCGAAGATGTCGTCTTCCACCCCCTCCTTGTCTCCCTCGGCGACACCATTTTGTGTCGTGCGGCCGCTCCAAGGTTGAGCGCTGGAACACCGATAGCCCAGCCTCCTACAGTTCAGGCGGCTCGCTGCCATCGTACCGCGAAATCGTCCTCTCCTCGTCAAGCTCAGCCCCTTCTGCGTCCTTGACAGCGTGTGGGGTAGCGAGCCTATGGGGGCGGCAGCGGGCGCATCTTCCTCGGCGGCCCCTGCTGCGGCTGCCCCTGTTCCTCCGCTGGCGGCTCCCAGCAGTGCCCCCAGGATCACCCCGGTCCTGGTGGTTGGCAGAAGGCGGCGTTTGCATTTGCGTGCGGATCATCCCCCACGCTGCTCGGTGCCTGCAGACCTCGCCGGAAAATGTTTCTCGCCCCCCACATCGCGCCTACTGTCACAAGAAGACTCGGGGCTATCTTTCTTGCCACCCCCACCCGTCCCTCCTTAAGGCCTTTTTTCTATTTCTTGCCCTGTTTTAAATAGCGGGCTATAGCGCCGCTATTGCTCCGCTATAGCTGCGCGAGAAGGCCGCCGCTAAGCTATTTGTCTTTCCGCTATGGCACCGCTATTTACCTTTATTTGCCGCTATTTACCGCTATAGCGCCGCTATTTACCGCTATTTCATATTTCATTTGATAATAATTTGGTATTTTGGACAATTCAGCTTCCGTAAACCATGTTGTAATGACATATTGACATTTGTTATTGTTATCTAGACTTCTAGAACCATAAAAACATATTTGTATTCAATAAATATTATATTTGCCTTATTTTTTACATCAATAACTAGTTTTTTCCATGATTTTTCTTATAAACCGCTATCTGGCATAGCTTCGCTATAGCTCCGCTATAGCTTTATAGCCCTGAAAAAAATTGTGCCGCTATTTGTCATAGCCCGCTATTTAAAACTATGATTTCTTGTCGCCTCTATGTTCTCACAGGCGCGTGTTAAGTCTTGTATTGGGTTTGGTGTGGTGTGTGTTGTACAGGGTTGCTTCCCTCGTTTTCTTAATATAATGAAGCGCAGTTCTCCTGCGTTTTCGAGAAAAATATATGTTAGCTGCTCAATCTGTTTTGATTTGTAACAGTAGGATTATGCTCCATCTCATTGAAGTAGTGAGGCTTAATTTCATATTTTTAAATGAATATCTTCTGCAACACATTTTGTAACTAATGTTTATTAAGAACATGTTCAGGCTTATGGACATGAATTACTGGAAGCTCATGAATGCTGTTCAAAATATCGGGCTACAGGAGAGGATGCTGAGCTAACTAAGGTAAATAAAAACTTGCCATTCTGATAGCTTGCGCTTTGTATTCTGTTGATAATGCATCTAAGGATGACAACTATATTCTTTAGGCCTGGGATTTGTATTACCATGTTTTCAGAAGAATTGACAAACAGCTTCCAAGTCTTACAACTCTCGATTTGCACGTAAGCATACTATTATTTTTATTTTGAGAAAGCAGTGTTTTTACCATCTGTTCCCTGATCAAGTACTTAATCTTTCTTTCAGTCTGTTTCACCTGAGCTACTTAAATGTCGAAAGTTGGAACTTGCTGTGCCAGGAACTTATGCTGCAGGTTATCCAGTTACTGATTAGAATATTTAATTTAGCTCTGTTGTTCGGGGGTACCTGTACTGTGTTTCTTACATGTTTGAGCTCTCAGAACCCTGGATTGATTCCGCTTCATAGAATTATAATATTTAGATTGACATTTTACTTCCAGATTCGACACTTGTGACAATTGAGTATTTTGTTCCCCAATTGATTGTTATAACATCCAAACAAAGACCAAGAAAACTGACAATTCATGGAAGTGATGGCAATGATTATGCATTCTTGCTTAAAGGCCATGAAGATTTGCGGCAAGATGAACGTGTAATGCAGGTCTGTATTTACACTGATTCAAATGGTCCTTTTGTGAGAAATAGACTTTATTAGCTCTAATATCTTTGTGTAGTGTTCCCATAAAATTGTGATAGCCCAGCTCCTTTTTTTTCTAAAAGGAAATAAATCTTAGTGCAGCTGTGGTTTTACATTTGAGCAGTTATCTTATGCCTCAGCAGTATTGATCTGCCTTTTTTACTTGAGACCAAAAATAGGCTGAGGGACACCACAAATCCAAAATCTTTGACAAAGTCAATTCAGGTTCCATCTAAAAAACATCGAATGGTCCTTATTATTAATAAATATTATACTCATTTTGAAACTAGGTGAAAAATTGCACTGGCAGCTAGTTATGGTTGAAACAATCTATGCATAAATAGCACTGTCTTGCCCCAACTGTGATCCTGAAAAGCAGAGTAAGGGAACTGGAGCCCCTTGGACGTTCAGTTATTATCATTTAAGAAGAATTTACTAGTTTCAATGCTTTTTTCTTGATAGTGAAAATAGTATAAATACTCTTGCTGACCATTTTTTTTTTGTGTAGTTTTGTTCTTGTACAATATCTAATTTTCTTTCTTTTCCATTTAGCTTTTTGGTCTGGTGAATACTCTCCTAGAGAACTCAAGGAAAACATCAGAGAAGGATTTATCAATCCAAAGATATGCTGTTATACCTTTGTCGCCTAATAGTGGTTTAATTGGATGGGTTCCAAACTGTGACACACTTCATGCTCTGATCCGTGAATATAGAGATGCCAGGAAGGTTTGTCTGCTGTAATCTCTTGCTTCATAGCTATATGTATTTTGCTTTCTTTAATTTAGCAATTACTGTTTGTTTCCCTTTTCCAGATTTTCTTGAATCAGGAGCACAAACTTATGTTGGCTTTTGCACCCGATTACGATCACTTACCCCTCATTGCAAAGGTGGAAGTGTTTCAGCATGCTTTGCAAAATACTGAAGGAAATGACCTTGCCAAGGTATTGTGCTGTATCCTCTCTCAATGAGTATGCCCTTTATATTTACGACATTGTAGCATCATTCTATATAAATAAACTGTGGCAGGTTCTGTGGTTGAAGAGTCGAACTTCGGAAGTATGGCTTGAGCGCCGCACAAACTACTCTAGAAGCTTGGCTGTTATGAGCATGGTACGAGTTACTTTCTTATTCTGATTTTTCAAATGGAATCTTCATTAGTTTAAGATGCTGAAAAGGTAATTTTCAGGTTGGGTATTTGCTTGGTTTAGGAGACCGTCATCCAAGTAATCTTATGTTAGATCGCTATAGGTACATCTTCAGAACTATTCTTCCATAAGTTTATAGTATTATGCAGTTACTTCTGTAATAAGATTGTTCTTTTTGCTTCAGTGGAAAAATATTACACATTGACTTTGGAGATTGCTTTGAGGCTTCAATGAATCGAGAAAAGTTCCCTGAAAAAGTAAGTAATCTTGCTGTGTGCATTATACCTTAATTATTCTCTCAATTTCTTTTTATATGGTGTGTAGGTGTTTCAACATTCAAACTTTATAAATTTTGAGCAGAAATTAATATACCATTGTGTAGATTGTGTTACACAAAATTTGCACCATTTGATTCGAAAGTGGATTCTTATGATCAATATTTTATAGTCAGACAATGTATTGTAAGAGAAATCAGAGGTCCATGCCTGAGATTTTATATTCATAGACTACTATATGATAATTAGTGGTTAAAGTATATTCTTGCCTTCTTGGAGACACGCCTAATATTTAGAAATGTTTTCATGGCTTGTGCTCCAAACTGTGACTTGGCAATTGAATTTTTATTTGACAGTATATCTTACCAGTTTGCAATGTGGTATAGGTACCATTCCGCTTGACTAGAATGCTTGTGAAAGCTATGGAAGTTAGTGGTATTGAGGGTACATTCCGAACAACTTGTGAAAATGTGATGCAAGTCCTTCGCACAAACAGAGACAGCGTTATGGCAATGATGGAGGTGAGATGATCACCTTATTTTCCTTATGTACCAGAGTAGAGCATCTATCTTGGACAAATATTTAGTTTCTTCACTTCAGATGCAGATAGATTTTTTTATTTCCAGTACAACTTCTGAAAAGTAAAAAAGAAATAATGGTTAGGACTTAGTTTTCTTAGGTAAAGCAAGTTGCCACTCATTAAAGAAATTCTCGTATCCTTGTTTAGCAGGAATTAAGTAGCAAACTTATTTGTTATATCTGTGTACCATATTTTGAGTTAATGCCCAATGTTTCCACAAAGATCTGATTTTGGAATAGTTTGGAGAACATAATAGGAAGATGACTTCTGTCTTTTTTCCTTCAGTTTTTCGTTGTGTGTGTTTCTTGTACCACCAAACTACATGCTTGTGATCTTGTGCTTATTAGGCATTTCTTTCCTAAATATTTTTCTTTTGATCTCAGGCATTTGTACATGACCCGTTAATCAATTGGCGTCTGTTCAATTTCAATGAGGTTCCTCAAGTGTCAAACTATGGTAATGCTCATGCTCACACGGTTGTCAGTAGTGAAGAAGCAGTGGCTAACCGAGAACTCATGCAACCTCAGCGAGGAGCACGTGAGAGGGAGCTGCTACAGGTTGCCTGCTCTTCTCCATCCTCATGTTCTGATTGCACTAAACCTTACCACCTTACCTGGAATGAGTCATCATTCATGTTGTCCATGCAGGCTGTCAATCAACTTGGTGATGCCAATGAGGTTTTGAATGAGCGTGCTGTAGCTGTGATGGCACGGATGAGTGACAAGCTAACAGGGCGTGACTTCTCTTCTGGGTCAGCTTTGGCAGGAGCAGGTAGCTCGACCCAACATGGCAGTGAGCACTTGGCTTCAGGAGATGTCCGGGATACTGGTCTCTCAGTGAAGGTTCAGGTTCAGAAGCTCATACTCCAAGCGACTTCACATGAAAATTTGTGCCAAAACTATGTCGGGTATGAATCTATTGGTACTTCCTCTTTTCTTGCAGCTGCCCTGCGCTCTGTAATTCTGGGTCAGCCATCGTTTTTTGTGACTACGTTACTCACTCTTTGTTGCTTGTTTATTTTACAGGTGGTGTCCGTTCTGGTGAGCTCTCTTGGAAACAACAGTAGAGCAGTTTATAGCATGTAAATATTGTGAATACCGTGTACATAGAGGTTTCATGGTGACAGTTTGTAGCTAATATGTGCAGCGCTGTAATTAGCAGAACCTCATTCGTTAATAAAAGATGCCTTATACCATCCTTTTTTTCAACATCTTAGGTTTTGTTCCGTGCCTCTTGGCTTTGCAGTGTGTCAATAAGTTGCCAGTTTTATATGATCGCCAGGTGCTCTGAAAGGCACGTGCCAGGAAAATTCCAAAAATCCTTGTGTTGGGAAAACCTAAAGTTGCTCCGAGTTGGGAAAACGGAGGTTCCCTCCAAGTTAAATTGCTGCATTTTTCTTATTCGTCGTAACCTTGATCGACATAAAAAAGAATCTTTTGTTTGGGAACAAGATTACAGCGTCAGCTGCCATATTGGGAACTGCCAGTGCCAGCTGCTTCTTCAACCTTATCTCCTCGTCACGCGGCCGCACTGCATCGCTCCTTCCTCCGCCTCCCAGTTTGCACCGGCCACCGCACCCCTTCCTCCTGCTGCACAGCCAGGCCGAGACCAGTCGCGCCTCTTCCTCTTCGTCCTCCCCAGTTGAGCCGGCCACCGCACCCCTTTGCTCTTGTGCCGCGTGGTCGTCGTCGCCCCTAACACCCAAGCGGGCGTGGGGCCGGCGTGCCTCCTGACGTCCGCACGCCCCCGGACAGCCGCACCCGCACAGTCCGGCCGACCGGCCCGGCGACTCCTCCATGCCCGATCGGTGGCTGCACCGGCAACAACGCCCTGTCTTTTTCGGCACGCGCCTGTGCTTAGGTGGAGGGGCAAACTCGCCTTGGGCCCATACATCTAAGCAGGAGCCGAGGGAAGCTAGTTTTTTCAGCTCCATCTCTTATCTCCATTCTCTCTCGGTGCAAATCACGGGACTCCTCCCAAGAAGTTGCTCGGTTTACACCCGTTTGGTTGGAGGAGCCGTGAAACAGCTCCCGGAGCCGGTTCGGGAGTGCTACCTAGCAACTCCAAGAGTTTGCCAAATGAGGTCTTCATATTAAGATTTGGCAAAACTAGAAAATGTGCTCGTGCGTTGCTATGATGAATATCAAAATATTTGATTTAATATGCGGCTTTCGTCAACGCTGACGCTGCAGCCTTGGTGGCCTCCTTAGCTGACGTCGTCCAGGCCGACATGGATTCCCCACAGGCTCGCCGCTCGCTACGCGGTACGGCGGCCTCAGGATTAAGCTCATCGGCCGGTTGTTATGACCGGGGGACTCCGCCCTTGGTGGGCGGGCGCGAGCGCTGGCGCGGGGATGCCGACTGTGAAGACATGCCTTCATGCTAAATGCACCGCTTCTCCACGCCCAACGGTGTTGTCTTGCTTCAACGCCTCCCTACACCTCTGCGTTAGCCTCGTCTACTCTGGCCACAATTCACGTCATTGTTTTCCTGGTCCATGTCACCGAGGCATTGTCACTCATGACACCCTATCCCCATTCTGTGTCATGGCCGTCAGTCATCATACTGACGGACATTGATTTTGTGCTCTACTTCTTATATATATATAGACCTTTATTTTGGTACTGATTTACTAGAATTTGAATTGTAGGTACGTACGATGTGTCGATGTCAGTGTTCGTGTTGGATTAAATTTTGGGAAGATCCATGTGTGTTGCATGTTTTTGGAAGGAATTGCAAGTCGTGTAGATATTAGATTTATTTTGTAATAATAAGATCGAAACAACCGAAGCTATTGGAGTCCTATCCTAATCATGCATATACATGCTTTGAACGTACGGGAGGACATAAAAGAGAACAGGTAGGCAGAAAAATAGCGGCAGAAACCAAACAATTCCAGAAATTTTGGCAATTAAGTATTAGACAGAGATAAGAAAATTTGTTCTCAAACAGTTTGCCAAACGAGGTTGCCATCTTTAGTAACTTGATATCGATGTCCTCCGCGTGCGTATCCGGCTCCTCGTCCTTCTCCCACACGTTGGTGGTATGTGTGCATGTCATGTGTGCATGGTTTCGTGAATTTTTTTTTTCCTAATTTTAGCAAGTTAAAATGACAAACTATTAGAAAGATTTTATTTTTTTCATTTGCCATACATTTAGCAAGTTGCCAAATCATAATATTTGGCAAATGAAATTTAACAAACGGTTGAAATGCTCGGGACTTTTTTTTTTCCTATGTGGATTCTGAAGAGCAGCAGGGAGATGAGAAGCTGATTCGGACACACAAGGTTAGTGAAGTTAATTCTAGGTAGAATCCATGGAAGTAAATCCAGGCAGTTGATTTCAGCATCCAACGGCCGGTGGATTTTGAGGCGACGTAGGCGGATTGGAGTCCTGAAGATCAGGCAGAGTTTGTTGGAACCAATCTAAAAAATAGCCCGCATTCCTCCCACGCTTCCCGCCACCATGGCCGCCGCCGCCGCCGCCGCCATCTCTTTGCCCCGTTCTCCCCCTCTACTTCAACCCACGCGTCGCCGCCCAGCGCCACCACCCTGCACGCACTCCGAGCGCGGCGTCTCCTTCGACCCCGGCTCCGCCTTCTACCGCAGCGACAGCGCCGCGGGTCGCGACCTCGCCATCCTCGCGGCCACGCTCCACCGCTGCCATGGCCGCCCTGACTCTTCCGCCCCATTTCTCTGCCTCGATGCGATGTGCGGCTGCGGCGTCCGCGCGCTCCGCTACCTCGCGCAGGCCGGCGCCGACTTCGTCTGGGCGAACGATGCCTCCGAGGCGCTTCGCCCCGTCATACTCGCCAACCTCTCTCGCTTTGAGCGGGGCTCGCCGGCAGCGGAGGCCGGGCGCAGGAGGTGGGTGGTGTCGCACAATGACGCCACCCGTCTGCTCGCAGAGCGCTACCTCCGTCGCGAGTACTTCGACGTCATCGACGTGGACTCGTTCGGCGGCGACGCCGCTTACGTAAGGGCTGCGCTCTTGGCGCTCAAAATTGGGGGGCTGCTCTACCTGACCTCCACGGATTGGCGGTCGGCGAGAGGATATGGTTCGCGAAGGTGAGTTCTTGATCATTTTTATTTTCATCTTATCTAAAAGTCTCTGGATTTTCTTATTAGAAATGTAGATCGCTCAATTGATAACTTTTGGTTGGGTCAGTTGCTTATTCGCTTGCTCGTTTTTATATTTAGTTCATCAATATTTATACGATAGGAACTGGCAGAGCCACAGAGGTGTGGGATTGAAATAGTTTCTGTAGCTCAACATATGGTTGTAGTTATAGGTATTTCACTTTTCCATTTCCCAATACAAGTAATATGAATTAGTGCTTATGCAAGCCAGAAAGGCAGAAACGAAATACTGAAGTTAAATTACTTAGCTAGATTTGGTATGTATCTGATTAGTGATTAGACTGCACGGGGCATCTTTATTGTTGCTAAGGTTACTTATGTCAAAGTATGGTGAGCCTATCTGTGTAATTCTCAAAAAAAAAAAAAGGGTATGGTGAGCCTGTATTGCCCAGTATATGCTTTCCTGCCAACATGCCTTGTAAATCAAATTTTCTCTGTACTGTGATTGACAAGATGGGTCATTTTTGTCAACTATGTAACATGTGGTTTGTTTTAGCTCTCTGTTTTCATATGGAGCGTACGTTCGTCCAATGCCATATCCAAATGAGGTCGGTTTGCGAATGGTTATAGGTGGTGCTGCACGGGAAGCATCTCTTTTGGGATTTCACATAACACCCATATTCTCGTATTTTGCATACCACGGTCCTATTTATCGAGTAATGGTACGACTATGCAACGGAAAAGATGATGGCATCAGGTAAAACATTTTGCTTTTCTATCCAATAATTACAGACCCCATGAGTATATATTATGGAATGCTACCTCTGATGCCCTTTCTGTTTTGACAGTAACTATGGCTTCATTTGTCATTGCAAGAGTTGTGGCCAGTCTCAAACTTTTGGATTTGATGAGCTGGGGAAGATATCTTGTGGGTGTACAGACAGAACAGTAGGTACAATGGATCATTGTGGCAGGACTAAATTATTGTTTTATTACTGGTGGTTGATGTCAGTAAAGTTAGGCCCTAACCTTTTAGCTTTGCCAGTATTAATTAACACAAATTAACATAGGAGTCAAGTATTAGTGTCATCGAAGAACCAACGTCATTTGTAGCTAACCCTGATATTGGCTTACTAATAAATAATCTTTGATGATAATTGCATGCCTTTGCCATGCAAGAAGCCTCATCGGGTTGTGTTGTTTGTTGAGTGCTTGGCCATGGAACTGTGCTGGTATATAACTGTCCCTTTTTCACAGGATGCCGATTCAATCACTGTTGTAGGCCCAATTTGGACAGGTCCTCTCCATGATGCCTCTTTCCTTACCGAAATGCTAAGCTTGGCCAATGAATGGGGATGGGCATGCACAATTGAAAATGGTGTCACTTTGGAAAAACTTCTTGGCATGATGATTGAAGAGAGTGACCCGAAGTTGCCTCCTGGATATATAAGACTTGATGAGGTATGTCTTGCAGTTCGATATTCGCTTATTCATCAATCTGATATGTTCATTTATTGGCTTACAAAATTTAACTATCCACCTGCTATTTTTTCAATTAAATCTAGATTTCGAGACGAGCAAAAGTTAACTCTCCCCCACTCAGTACCCTCATCAATTCATTGCGAAAGGTATATCACTATTACATGCAAGTATTAGTGTTTGAATCATGTTAGTAAATCACAGTGATTTGAGGGAACAAACAATTAAATATTAAGGCAACTGGATAATTAAACTCGTCGCTTTTTTCTGACATGTTGTATAAAAGGGTTTAGGTTATAGTTATGTTTTTGTCAAGTTCATTGGATCCACCTTATGTTAGTTATACATTTTTTAATTTATATACAACTCAAAAGGCTAATATATTTGAATGTGTGAGCAGGAGGGTTTTTCTGCTTGTAGATCTCATATAGGCGCAAATGCAATCAAGACCAACTGTCCAATTGCTTCTTGCATCGATGTCGCCCGGGACATCCGAAACTTAAGATGAATGCCAACTACCCAAGTACAAAGTTCCTTTGTAGGCAGCACAAATGCAGCTGTGAGCTGAGCACTGTTTCTGGTTCTCATCATTATTTGCCTTCCGGAATCAGAGGGAACCTTTCGCTATGGCAGTAGTTCGCTGATGGGAGTCGGCGTGCGCAACACAAGCAACGAAGTTTGCTCGGTTAATTTTGCATCAGGTTTTCTTGCTTTTGCGAATGTTTCTGATAGGCATCCGCAGCACCTGTTTTCTATACAGGCTACTGTTTTTTCTTTTATTTTGATCCTTTGTCTCGGTGTTGGTGTAACAAAGATGCAGGTTTGGGGTGAACTGCCACATGAGGACGCAAAATGTAGTTTTTTTATGCAGTGGCGGAGCTTCAGGGTAGTACACTGTTTTTCTACGTAATTAAGCACCACATACACATATATATGTTTAGAAAAAAAAAACAACTAGCTATTTTTAGCTATACATAAACAAGCGTGTGGGCGAGCGTCAGCCATATCAGGCTCAGGCCCATGCGGCCACCCGCACACGGGCCATGCAGCCAATACAAAATTACGGCAAGCCACGAAGCCAATACAGAATGAATTGAGGTCTGATGGTTGGGATAATTTTTTGAGTCACTTCATTCAGTGATAAACATAGCAATGGCGAGTGTTGAAAATATATTTTCTGCAATTGTTGTAGTGAAAACAAAGTGACTAAATAAGATGGGAAATAGTCTTTTGGATGATTGTCTAGTCACTTTCTTTATTAAGCGAGATATTTTCTTTGAAATTGATGAAGATGATACAATTGAGACATTTATGTCCCTTCGCAAGCGTCGAATAAAATCGTCAGCAATATAACATTGTAATTTTCTACTACACTATTATGAATATATTTTAATTACCGGTGTGGCTTTTGAAACTATTTATGTTCTATTTAGTATATATGGTTTCCATTTAATCAATAAATTTAAGCCTTATTACCAAATTACGTATAAAAGTTTTTAGAGGCATACCCTAACCTAAAATCCTAGATTCGCCACTATTTTTATGTGAACTTGAACTTTGGTCAACATTGGAGATATAAGCGGTTCACAACACGGAGGCATGTAGCTAAGAGCAAGTATTATAATACAGCCTGATGTTGGCTCCCACCTTCCAGTCAACTTATACAATGGTTTAGCCTTCTATCATAAATATATGGCCCACTTGTCTCTCTCACGTATTGTTTTGGTTCTTGTGTCCAAACAGACAGCCCACCTCCCTTCTCTCTCTTTCCTTCTCTCCTCTACATCAGGATTTAGCCTTGCAGCCCACCATAATACTTACTCTAAGGAGGGAAAATAGAACACATACCATCCCTATGCAATGCAGCTATTGTGTCCCATAGCAGCTAAAACGTGATTACGATAATCAAATCCTCTCATGGGTCCACATAACATCCACTCATCTGTCACAGTGCTTCTGTATAGATGGTCTGTACCAAATTTTCTTGTGTTGGGGTGGATTGAGGTGGAATTTAGTTCGAGTTCCACATCAATTCACTCAAACATTTTAGATTGATTAAAACCGATTACATCCAAACAAGCCCTGAGTGTTTGACCGGCACTATAACCCTTCAACCAAATAAACTAATCTGAAAGGTAAACACAGCCCGTGGAGTAACTGAAACCTAACGATAGCAATTCCTGCACCGGAACAGGTCACATTCGTAGATACAACTTCAAACTGACATGGTAGCATGCATCCCAGGCATGCAACACATGTTGGCAGCGTCACAGATAATAATCCACCTAGCACCTGGTCAGTGGGAATGCTCAGGGACAGCCGGCCGGGCTGGGGGCTGATAACAGGCAGAAACATGCCCAGATTTTACCAGTTCAAGGAATTCTTGGACTGTTGAAGCCTTGCATTATATGCACTTTCCAGTTCCTCCTGCAAAATTACATGCCAGAGAAAGATTCAGTCTTATGACTCAGGAAATGTCAGAACCATGAGAGTTAATTCCTAGTAAGAGAATGCTCGAGAGCAAGATCAAATGGCTCTCTTTGGGTGGGTGGTGGGGGATGAAGAGAATCATATAGTGCCTAAGTTTCTTCTACCGAAGATATTTTGCAGTGTTTGAATTATTCACATATGCATGGATGATGGCATTGCCACAGGAATGAAATAGGAAAGAGTCCATTACCTTGCATGCTTTCAGCAACGGGTGCAGAAAGGAAGTTCTGAAAAAACTAATGGATTTCCCAAGGGAAGTTCTTTCCAAATCTGAAATTCAATAGGATAAAAAGTGGACATATTAGCCTGTTAGGCAAGGCTGCACGTTGGTACTAGAATGCTTTCTTTTTTGCAATTACGAATAATAAGGTTTTACACAAATCACAAAAGAAGCATGGTTATAATCACTTACTATTTTCAGCATCTGTCTGAAGGCCAGTAGCATTGAGCTCTCCTAAAAGCTGTATAAATGTACTTGTTTTAGTAAATCAGCATTGTACGATGATGCTTGGGAGAAGGATATGAAATTTTAGTGCTTCTCATGCTAGGCTCTATGGACCATACCTGTGATAGAGTTGGGACAGCTGCAGGATCAAAATCATCACAGTTACTGGGATCAATTGGAACACAAACACGGCCTAGAAAAATAAACAACAGTTAATTGTCAGCAAAAGGGTGCATTGCGTGAGAAACATTATTCCTGCAGTTGTTAGAAAAAACTAAATGAAAAATGGCAAGGTATTTGAGTGAATGCATTGTTCTGGAATCTAGAGGTTTCAAAAGGACATGCCATGCATAGATATAAAATTTAGTTGTGTGGCTTGACCTGTTTGGATCCCATGGTCCAAATTTTAGTTGGCTAGAGTTATGGGCTAAACTATAGACCACTTTAGGTCACTTGTGTGGTCTAATAAACTAATGTCTTTTTTGTGAGATTAGCTAAACTTTAGACAACACTTTAGACCACCTGTTTGGAGCCTGAGGGCTAAAGTGGTCTAAAGTTTAGTGGCTAAACTTTAGAGCATAGGATCCAAACAGAGAGAACTGAATGCATTATGACGTTTACCTGTCTTTGGATGTATACAAAAGGGAGCTTTTAGTAAATGATTCATGTGCTTTGATACCTGGCATGGGTATAAAGTTGATTAGGAGCGAGAACAACCTTGAACATTAGTACATTATTACCAGTGCAAACACAGACAACTGATGAATTTTCTTTTACCTCCATGTCAAGTCTAGGATATGTGTATGAGAAGACAATCTCTTCCACACATCTCCGAAGCCCCGGAGCCTGAAACATAGAGCAATTAGCGCTATTATGTAACATAATCAGATGAATTAGCAGATAGATTGTAACTGAGAACTTGGAATATATTGTACATGATCTGGTGTAACCAAAAGAAACATTGATCGATAAACAGACAAATGTCTGAATCGATAAAAAGACAAATGTCTGAATAAAAGTAAATAGGAACTACGGGATAAAACACAGAAAAAATAAGTAGATCAAACATGAACCTTGTGTTTTCCTGACTGTAAAGTCGTCTTCAATTGCTCCCATCTGGCCGCATTGACATCTTCCTTTGACATAGAAGATCGTCTATTTCCCTGCCACTTGTCATGGACCTCACTAGCAACATCTATAAAACAAATCCAATTCAGAATGATGGAAAACAGATCTATGGCATGCTAAACAAAGGGTGGTAGATTTCATCTACTCCATTCCAAATTATAATGTGTTTTGGCTTTTCTAGATACATAGTTTTTTCAATGCACTTAGATATACATTGTCTACATACATAGAAAAGCAATTTATCTAAAAGAGCTAGCAAGTCTTATAATTTGAAATGGAGGGGGTATGTCGGAGAGTAATGTTCATTTCTCATGGTTCCTTTTCTTACTTTCATCAGGGATGAGATCAAGTATTTTCTGACATCTCTCCTCTGATGAAAAGAGTTGTTGGCTAAGAAGCAACCTATCTTCAAAGAAGGTTTTGAGAACATCCATGTATGATCGGCTGCAGGAGCATAAATTACATAATAATCAATTTAGCTCTTCCAGTTTTCGTTGGTAGATCAAAAGAAATGATGTGACAGTTAATACATACGCAAGGAAGGGATGTAGAACAGGTCCAGCCAAGGATACTTTCTTCAGTGCGTTTTCACCACCCTGAGATTCATAGGGTTAAATAGATTTCTGAAGGAGGGCAAGAAACAGCGTCAAAAGTAATGCATGATGAAGTGTGTCACCTTGTAGACTCGAAAGTAGTCAGCAATTGCAGCCCTTTGTTCATTGCTGAGCCTAACACGAGAACATATGTGTTTTAGGATCAACAAGAATAGGAAACAGGTAAAGTAAATTCGAACATACTTTCTTGCTCTGCTATCACAGACCCAGCAATGGACACCGCGACGGCCACTGTATACCCATAGTATGTGACTGAAACCGAAATCATCTGCAAACAATGATTTCAATTACAGTTAGCACTGCAAATCTTTAGTTCGTGTGGATAAATTTGAAAAAGTGGGCAGTTGATGTATTGCATAATCAAATGACATACCTCTAAGAGAAGTATCCAAAATTTTGATAGCAATTGTCATTAAGGGCCAGCAATCTAAGCAAACATCAGCTCCAGAGCAGCAATAGCGAACATCATCATAATCAGATATATCCTGGGAAGAATAAAAATGTTGACAGCTTGCAACTGTTGCACAAGAATACAGAGCGCAAACATAAAAGAAAAATGTAATGAAAAAGATGATGCAAGTTTTTATCTTACAATGTCAAATATTAGTTCTCTCTCCACTGGTATAAAGACATTATTGCCAGATTGGGCGTAAGCATGACGCTTTGAAGGCTACAGAAAAATAAAGATTCATCAGGTAGCTGAGGACTTGCAAAAAGAGTATAATGCAGAAAATTAGAATCAAAATCAAAAAGAAATTTATGTGTTTAGCAATGCTGCATCATACATCTACACTGTAGACAGGTCCAATATCAATCTTGAAAGGGCACTTCTCCTTGATAGAACTCTCCAATTCAGTAGCACTATCAAAGGATTGGAAGCGCAAGTAGATGTCATTCTCCAGTGTAAATGAAAACTCTCGACGTCCAACATATGACTGATCGCATCCAGGGTGCTTTCCATCTATAGAAAACAAAATTTGGTCAATCAAGACACAGCATGAGTGTGAGGCTAACTCCTAATCAAAGAACCAGGATGTGAGCACGAACCATTTCCATAGCAAAGCCATTTGAAGAAATCACCATATGGGAAGAGCTTTCCTGCAATCATAGCCCTGGTTGTTATCACAAGCAGGAATAATCAAAGACACTGTAGTATCCCTTGCATGGTCGAACAGTTTCTTGAATGCAGAGCCTCAGTCAGGTGAGAGCATGCTTAGTTACACCAGATGAATAACAAAATGTGCAAGGTCTTGGAAAAAAAGAGAGAATGAAAAAAGATACACTAAAGATCTCAAGCAATTGGGAGGGGAAGGAAACTGTTAAAGCAAACAAATGCTAGCCAGTTGCCTCCTCATCTGTTAGATTTCTCCATCACAATTCACATACAACAAAAAACAACCACAGAATTAACTGAAACAACAAAGATCACCTAATCTGTGATGCAACATCACAAATTCACATAGAATCAATGATAAATAAAGATAGAAAATAGATGGTTATGGTCTTATGGACCGACAAGATGGTACGCATCCTGTTCATTTTACTTGTCCGTTCTATGCATTATAAGGGGAATCAGTTTACCGTAATAGACACGGAGATATTCAGTGCTGAACCCTTCTGGCACGGCAGCGGGGGCTTTTATCTGTTGCTGCTTCTTGTTGTCAATCTCCATAGAGTCAACCTGCTCATCGTCCCTACCCATTCTTAGATCAAAAACATCCGCACTCTGCTGCAGAACGCTTACAGGTACCTCAAGACCGCGCGTTTCCGCTTGCTGCCCCGTGCTTTCGACATTTGGGAGCAGGAGGAGGCCCACAACTTGACCATCAACTCTGAGAGAGACCTCTGCTATATTAAAAATGTGGTGGAGAAATAATCCTTTTATCACATGTGGGCTTTCTGGTTTGTTTTGATG
>JAKNSH010157197.1:0-10541 GCA_027790015.1 Cymbopogon flexuosus | reverse complement strand
GCCTTCATAAATCATCATAATAAAAAATATTGGGATTATGATATTTGAATAATTCTTGATTATCTTGACCCATATGTTGTTTTAGTTTTAATCATGATTTTCTATTCTCATCAACAATGAGCAAGAACTCCCCAAGGCATTTTGTCTTGTCTACGCCAATCAAACAATCGACAGTTTAAAAAAGGGGGAGTAGTTGACAGTCCACGTGGGCCCAAAGAAACGTGAATGTCCGTGAGCCGAATCAAGGCCCACGAAGCCACCAACGAAGCCTGCATATATCCATTTCACTGGCCCGTCAAATGTCAGCCGTCCGATGAAGCTCTAGGGTTTCACTCTCCCGTATATAAGCCTCCCCACAACCCCGCCTCCAAAACCTTAGCCGCGCGGACGCCCAGCAGCACCTGCCCCCCTCGCCGTCGCCGCCTCGCTCCGCGCGACCGATCTACCGCCGCCGCCACCATGGTAACCTCCTCCACTCACTCCTCCCCTCCTCCTCTCGGTGTGCAGATGTTTCTGTATCGTGTGATGATCCCGTGACGATGTTGTGGCCGCAGTCGCTGATCGCCGGTGAGGACTTCCAGCATATCCTGCGTCTGCTCAACACCAACGTGGATGGTAAGCAGAAGATCATGTTCGCCATGACCTCCATCAAGGGTGTCGGGCGCCGCTTCTCCAACATCGTCTGCAAGAAGGCCGACATCGACATGAACAAGAGGTGAGCGCCTTGCCTTCTATCCGAGGATCTTTATCAGATCTCGCTTCTGACGATGGGGCTGAGATGTTGTGATGTGTCGGTGGGCGTGCAGGGCCGGCGAGCTGACGTCTGAAGAGCTGGAGCGCCTGATGACGGTCGTGGCCAACCCCAGGCAGTTCAAGGTGCCGGACTGGTTCCTCAACAGGAAGAAGGACTACAAGGACGGCCGGTTCTCACAGGTCGTCTCCAACGCCCTTGACATGAAGCTCAGGGACGACCTCGAGAGGCTCAAGAAGATCAGGTATAACTTAATTCCGTCCCTGGTTGCTAGATGCAGTGGTTAAGAGTAATCCATACACTATTTGTTATTTCGTTTGATAAATGATGCTGCGTATACTTTCGTAAATCTTTAGGCTTTCCTAAGTGCAGCAACATGTCATGCTGGTCTAATACACTAATATTAGCTGATGTAGTCTGAAACATTTCGTTTGTGTTTGCTGACAATCAGTTGCATTAGCTTATGAAGTTGGGAAATGTCTATCTAGTAGCATTTAGGGTATTCCCTATGATGATCCATGAGCATTTTGGCCTTTAGTTACCTACAGTGCTGTGATATCGTGCATCCATTTACACACAAGCAAGTATGCTGGGTTATTTGAACTGTCATTGATGGTTGAGGCCTACTGTACATTGTGCACTGCTTTCTCCACCTGATGGTCGGTTGGCCTGGTATATGTTAATGTAATGAGATGGACACAAGATACCGTTGGTTGGCTGTATGATCATTGTTACAGAAGTTTGGTTACTTTCACAGTGAATTTAGAACTATCTGATTGAACTAGTTGAGACTTGACTGAAGTAGCTTTGGGTATATGTGTTTGGTATCCCAATTAGATACTGTTTAGCTAACTTGCAGTTGCAGATAATCGGCTCAGTCCCAACTCTTTGAGTCTTGGGTTTCTTGTTGGTCACTTCCAAAACAGTTTTAGGATTGTTATCTCGAGACATGGAATCTTCAGTGTCAGCACACGTGTTCTCTCAGTGTTCAACTGTTCGTTGTGCATTCTTCTGCATTCTCTTGTAATGTCAGTTTTGATGACCATTTTTGCCCTTGTGAATATAATACATAGTTGTATCATTGTAGTAGCTCAGGCCTTAGAATTCAGGATTCTTTTTTCCCAATTATATGGTTCCTAAATCATCAATTGCATCTAATTGTTTTGCAGGAACCACCGTGGTCTCCGTCACTACTGGGGCCTCCGCGTCCGTGGCCAGCACACCAAGACTACTGGCAGGCGTGGAAAGACTGTTGGTGTCTCCAAGAAGCGATAAGCTATATATCTACCCAACAAATCTTGGCCATACTACCGTGTTGGTTCATGTCCAGACAGTCTTGATGAAGGGTTTCTGTTTAGACAGTTTCCTGAAATGATGTTTTGCCCTAGGATAAACTTGAGCAATTATGGAACCTTAATATATTGTATCCTGCAATGTGTTATTTGCAACTTCTAAGAGTTATTTTATTTTGATGAGACTTATGCTGATTGACTCTTTACCTTGTTCACTGTTGTCTCGAGAAGTGTCTTCCCAATCCCAGAGCATATGTTCACATGCCTGTGGCCTGTGGGGGTAGGTTCGTTTTACCCGGTTAGCCATATATTGTGTTACACATGGTGCATTCTTCAAGTTTGGTTCTGTGAAAGCTGCTGATTTGTTGCTTTGCCCCGTGCATAACTGATGAAAGTTATGCCATGACTTTCAGTTCTGCCTGTCTTTTCATATAGACGACAGAAACGTGTAAATGATATCAGATTTCCGCATTGTTCATACACTGATGTTGACGCTTTGCAACGCCGTATTGATTTTGATTTTATTTCGACTAAACATTGTCGGGTCATCCTATCTGTAGTCTAACTACGGGTACACGTATGCATTTCATTCAATTCACATCAAGATTTGATTTTCACCCATGTCATCCCAAAGACCCAAACTTTAGATGCGGCGTTGTTAATCAACGCGAGCTTGCCTGATTTCCACTTTTCTCTGTCCGGATTGGTTGGTTGTATTGCAGGCACATAATATGTGCTCTTTTTCGAACTTCCATTCATGTTTCATCTTCTATCTATTGTGGGCTTGGAATTTAGAGACTCGAATGGCCATGGACATTCTTGCAGGGCAGTTCCAATTCGTCCCTCCCCCAAGTTCACTTTCGCCGCGTCTGCCCGTGGCCTGTGCACGATGATTGGCATTGCATTGCAGCTCGGCACGGGATGCCGTTTTGGCTTTAGCCCACTGCCCTGTAAAATATTGATCGATTCATAACCGAAAGCTACGCCGGGAGCGCTTTCTTTTGCACGCAAGTGTTGTCCTAATGGACATCCAGTCCGCCGAATAATTCGTGCTTTAGCGAATCGAAGCGGACTTGGTAAACAATGGGGTCAACGCACTAGCAAATTTGCTATCCGGTGAACAGTGTGGCACACGCGACTCTCAAGTGCAGGTTGATGCAGCAAGGTTCGGAACTTTTACCGCCCTTTTAGATACCGAGCTTTATGTCCAAAGAAGAACCTCTCATTTTTTTGTTTGCGCAGCATGATGCTTCATCCATGACACAAGAAAGGAGAGGCCGAGGTTGATGTGACATGGTCCGTGACAAAAAAAAAAAGTCCAGTAATCTCTATCTACTAATTACTAAAAAGAAAAAAGAAATGAGAAGAATCTTGGGTCGTGTTTAGTTTCCAAAATTTCTCCTAAAATTCCAATATGAAAAAGAAGATTTCCCATCACATCAAAATGCCGGCACATGCATGGAGTACTAAATGTAGATGAAATTAAAATTTAATTATACAGTTTTGTTGTATTTTGTGAGACAAACATTTTGAGTCTAATTAGTTAAAGTTTGGACAATTTTTACCAAATACAAACAAAATGCTATAGGAATTCTGCCCCAATTCAAGAAACTAAACAAGACCTTATATGTAAATTGGGAATTTAACATTTGTGTAGTCAGTGAGGATGTGTCTGACTGCGCCAACTAGTTTGTTATTGTTGTAAAAAAAAACTAGTTTGTTATTGTACTAACACAACTAAAGGATCCAAACGGAAGTTAACATGGCAATAGACAATTGTTTGTCATAGCTAGTATTTTCAGCGTCATCCGACCGTCTACTCCTTGTTAGATCGGGTTTATACAATTAAATAGTTACTTGAGTGAATTAAAGGGGGCCTAACACGGCAGTAGACAGTACAAGCACAGGAGTTGCGGCGACGGATCAAAGAGTCGGAATGGAATGCCGCGTCATCACGAAACTGGATTCCTCTTGCGGCGTGCCTTCCAGCCCCGGAAAAAGCCGCAAAAACAGGTCGAACGCAGCCGTCGGATCATCGGCGAACGGGGGAGGAAACAAAGCGTGCGCGGCGGCCCTCTCTTCTTCCATCATCATCATCAGATCGAAGATGAATGAGAAATGGAAATGGAAATGGAATGAGAGACATGCACGCACCGAACCCCAAAGCAGTTGGAGTTGGAATCCCAGGTGGATCCAATTCTGCCAATTGCAAAGCTCCTGGCGTCATCGCCCAATTACTTCTCCTCCCCTCCCCACGCCGGCCGGAAGGCTTTGCGCTTTGGCACCAGTTCCAAATCCCCCCCATATCTTGAGCATCCATGCATGATGCGTCGCAGGAGCAGGAGTGGGTTTCCCCTATAAAACCCCGCGTAGTCCCTCGCTCGGATGGCAAGGACGCACCGCGCACTGCACTCGGTGGTGGAAGCTTCTTCGGCCGGCCTCCGCTGCGCTGCTAGGTGCTAGCTGAGTGTAAGACCTTTCTAGACCTTTCTCCTCTGCTTCACTGCTTGTTTCGCGGCTGCGTCGTCGTCGTCGTCTTGATTCAGTCTGAAAGCTTCCGGTCTTAATTTATTGTAATTGCAGTGATCAACACTCTGAAACAAAATACAGTGGTTGACTGAACTATTTAGGCCAACAAAATTTTTTTGCTACTGAGATTAATTTGAGAGGTTGAAACAAAGCTTCCGGTTCTATTTTAACGCACGGGACTTCAGTCTTTCCCCCCCTCGAAAGTGATGGAGGGGTGCGTGTCTTCTTCTCAACTCATTGAAGAGGATGAGGATTTGGTCTTGTTGGTTGATCACTGTTCGTTTGTGTTCACATGATTGGTACATCATGTGATCAACGTGCATCTCTCCTTTTTCTTCAAATCATATATTATATATCATGTTTCACTGGCTTCGATCACATGTTGCATTTTTAGATTTTATAGTACTTCGTCATATCATTTTGGATAAACTTTGGTAATCCTTGTCTTTCTTCAGATGTCTGCATCTGCAGGATCATGCTTGCGTTTGCATGATTTCCTTCATCATGTACATGAGAATGCCTTCCTAGCTTATAGTGAGCAGAGAACCCAGAAGATTCAGAAGAATCTCTCTCAAATTCGCCTTTTGAGTTATGAGAGATTATTTCAATGTTATTTAAAACTCTACAAGAAGAAAACTAAAAATGGTATATAATACATGCATCCTAAAGTTAGAAGCTTGAATTTTGGCTGCCAGCCCAGTCCCCAGTGCATTTCGTCTTACTCTTGAGAACAAGGGTCTAGGACAGAGCATATCTTCTTTTTCTTGATTTGTTCTTTCAGAATATGCTCTCATCTATCGGGTTGGCCGCGAACCTAATCATAAATGCTATCTTACGATCTTATCCTATAACTGTGAGGAGCAAGCTAACGTACACTACTCTAACTGGTATATATTATTTTTTAGGCGAATTATAGGTCAGTTTATTAAAATGAGTCTGCCCTGCTTAACTCAAGATATGTGTAATGCATTGTCAACTCTGAATATAAGCCTTGATTTGAGGGCAAAAGCAACCTTCCAATCCATGACAAATTTGTGATCTAGTTGGTACATTATACTAACAGATGCATCACTGAAGGCCTAAATAATTGCACGGCCTGTCATTGCTGAGTCAGCCATGTGCTTTTCAAAACTGCATATCCTCAGTGCATTTCTGTATCTCCACAGATAATGTTGTCACTTGTCAGTAACATTTATAAGGAGATTTTTTCACAACATAAGTCATAATTGCGTCTCACTAAATGGCAACCATGTGAAACTGTACACTAGCAAACATCTAGAAGAGCTGCATACCTTTTGAATTATGTGGCATACTATGGCAACGGTAGTACTCTGTAGTTCTTAACCTTGTAGCTGTTTCTCTTTGCTATGCCTATACAGTTTCTTTAGGTTTCTTGTACCTAACTCCTCTCATTTATAAATAGAAATTGGCACATCAGCCTAGTTATTAGCTTTATTTTTTTTAAAGAAAATCCCCTTATGTGCTCTCTTCACTGGTTGAAAATCAGCAATTGAACACTCAGCATGTGACGCTGTACAATCAGTACAGACCCATGTCACCAGGCCAAGTACAATTTGTAGATCTAACCGAGTGGGCATAGTTCTATTGCTGGAGTTGAGATAAACTTTCTTGAGCACCCATCTTTACTGGTTTTACGCTGAAATGCTGGATGCTTTTATACGAAAAGCAGCAGTGAGTGCCTGACCTCTTTCGGACTGTCTGAAACTCTGAATCATGAATTCATGACCAGATCCCCAAAAGAGATCAGCCTCCAACACAGCCATGGTAAAGGATCGGTACCTTCACATAACCCCACCCCACCACCACACACACAAAAAAAAGGCGAGCATCACCCTTTTTTTTTTTTTTTTTGCACAATCACCCGTATGCTATTAAATAAAGTTGTGCTGTTGCGAAGTGACTGCAATTTGTTACTGTTATCATCTAACAACCGCATGCCTGTACTTTCCTGAGCAAACCAAACCTCACCAAGTGGCTATATATAGTAGACCTGCTAGCCTTGAAACTCCTCCAGAGCTTGGACACGTCTCCTCAGTAACTATATTTTGCTGTTCCTTGGGAATATAGAAAAAATATATCCTTGGTTTTCTTGAACAGGTTTGATTTGTTTATGTTTCTTCTAGCTCTTGTAGTTAGTCCTTTTGGGTTCTTGCTGATTCCATTGGGCTTCCAGATTCCATTCAGGTGTGTTTCTGAAGGGAGATTTCATCGAACAGGATGAATGCATTGGCAGCAACCAGCAGGAACTTCAAGCAGGCAGCTAAGCTGCTGGGCCTCGACTCCAAGCTGGAGAAGAGCTTGCTCATTCCATTCAGGGAGATCAAGGTGATAAAACCACCACAGTTCTTTTAGATCTGGTAAACTGTTTCCCGCTGTTTAACTTGCTCAGGGTGGTTCCTCTGTTTCCCGCTGTTTCACTTGCTCAGGGTCTTTCCTGTATTTCTGATGATAATCCCACACCCCACCCCCGCCCCTTACACACAAAAAGACATTACTTACCCAGGATCAGTGTTTTATAGGCTTCTTCTGGGCTATCCCCTCATCTGAAACAGTATGCTCAACTTTTGAGTAACAAGCAGTTTGTGGTTGCAGGTTGAATGCACAATCCCAAAAGATGATGGGACTCTAGCATCCTATGTTGGATTTAGGGTTCAACATGACAATGCAAGGGGACCTATGAAGGGTGGAATCAGATACCACCATGAGGTAAGCAAATATGTTGCTCCATTCTTTTGTTATCTGTAATACTAGTCAGCATTTGATTCTTTCCACAACTTTGCCGAAGCATAAAGGCTTCAATCAGTCCTTAAGTATAAATTCCAGTTTTTTCAGGGATCTGCCATAGGCAGCATATCTCAGTGGATCATTTTAGTTTTGAGGTATCTCCCTGAAGAAATGAAAAATAAAAGTATATCAAATTGATTCTTGAGACCAAGTATATTGAAAATAGGGACAAGAAAACAATATCTGAGCTATATGGGGTCGCATTCTGGCTCTATTTTCCTTAAGCACAAATCTGCCATGCACAACATATCTCAGTGGATCATGTTAGTTTTGAGATATCTCCTTGAACAAATGAAAAACAAAAGTGTATTAGATTGTTTATTGAGACCAAGTATAAGTACATTGAAAACTGGGAACAACAGAAAACAGAAAATATGGGGTCGCATTCTGGCTCTATTTCCTTAAGCATAAAGAGATGAAATGGTCCTTAAGCATAGATTCTTAGTTTTTAGGAATCCCATGTATTGCTGAAATATTGGATTTCCAATATCCGAGCTTTTTTTAAAAAACAAACAATATCATAGTTATATTGGTATATGATTCTATCCATTTCCTTCAAATTATTTTTCCTTTATTTAAGACACATGGAAATCCGTTGGTGAAAACTGGTCCTGATATTTAAAATCCTTTAACAACTCAGGTTGACCCTGATGAAGTCAATGCATTGGCACAACTGATGACATGGAAAACAGCAGTGGCTAACATACCATATGGAGGAGCTAAAGGTGGAATAGGATGTAGCCCTGGAGACCTGAGCATCTCCGAGCTTGAGAGGCTTACCCGAGTTTTTACTCAGAAAATCCATGACCTAATTGGCATCCATACTGACGTTCCAGCTCCAGATATGGGCACCAACTCACAGGTTATTTTCCTTTATATATTATTTCATAATTTTTTAACTCATATATTATTTCATAAATGATTTTGATAGAATTAGTTGTTTGTATATGTTTATTTTAATATGGTCAATTGTTTGTTTTGTGGATGTAGACAATGGCATGGATTCTTGATGAATACTCAAAGTTCCATGGTTACTCACCTGCTGTTGTGACAGGAAAGCCTGTTGTAAGTAATTATCCATACTGCGCTTTCAACACATATATGTACTGAAAAATACGTTTCCAGATTAAAAAACGTAAAATGCTGTGAAACAAGATCCATTGGAATTTTATCAAGCACGATCCATTGGAATTTATCTAGGATGCAACAAGTCAAACAAAGATTTCATGTTTAGCAGGCACAATGATTATTTGGAGAGTATACTCTTCAGAGGATCCTGGCTTACCTTCTCATTATCTTGCATGTATTGTGAATTTCCTGCTCAACACACAGGACCTTGGAGGGTCGTTGGGAAGAGATGCAGCTACTGGAAGGGGTGTTCTGTTCGCTACTGAAGCTTTGCTTGCAGAGCATGGCAAAGGCATTGAAGGCCAGCGTTTCGTCATACAGGTAAATGGTGTCTAGGTTAAGTCTTACCTTTAAAAAATTCACCAGAGAATTTTTCAGACTGTCAATTGCATAATATGCGCCTTACGGCTCCAATTATGAGAACAATCCATGATGAAGACCTTGTCAGTTTATCATTGGAAAGCAGTCACAGCTAAACATTTCATCTACAAAGGTTATCCCTTGAGTAATAGGTGCCTTTGCATGAACTCTTTTCAGGGATTCGGAAATGTAGGTTCCTGGGCAGCTCAGCTGATCAATGAAGCCGGTGGCAAGGTGATTGCTATCAGTGATGTCACAGGTGCCGTCAAAAACGTCAATGGCCTTGACATCGCCCAGCTAGTGAAGCACTCGGCGGAGAACAAAGGGATCAAAGGGTTCAACGGGGGAGATGCCATCCATCCTGACTCATTGCTCACTGAAGAGTGTGACGTCCTCATCCCAGCAGCGCTTGGGGGAGTCATAAATAAGTAAGATTCTTCTCATTGCAGTCATTTTCACTCTACTTAAAAATCGATCGATTATTTTCAGCTATTATATCCTAGTTGTTCCTGCGAATTTAGGCCTGAATAAATTGTTCTGTTGCACCTTTTTTTTGACAGGAATAATGCTAACGACATAAAAGCAAAGTACATCATCGAGGCTGCCAATCACCCCTCAGACCCAGAGGCAGACGAGGCAAGTTCATCCATTACCTTAACAGTTTCAGAGAGACTGACAGTAAAGACATCGACTGGTTTCTGCAATGTTTTCTGATCCCTCCCCACTGTATTCCATTCCATCGTCCCCAGATCCTGTCAAAGAAAGGCGTCGTCATCCTCCCCGACATACTCGCCAACTCCGGTGGCGTCACAGTGAGCTACTTCGAGTGGGTTCAGGTCCGTCGTTCTTCTCTGTTTAAGCTGCCTATCTGTGTTCCTGTGCTTCCTCACAGACAGACAGATTACAGAGCACTGTAATGTAAACTGAACCGTGGGCACGTGCTTTGGATTGTTCAGAACATCCAGGGGTTCATGTGGGACGAGGAGAAGGTGAACACGGAGCTCCGGACGTACATGAAGCGCGCCTTCGGGGACGTGAAGGAGATGTGCCGGAGCCACAACTGCGACCTCCGCATGGGCGCCTTCACGCTGGGCGTCAACCGCGTCGCGCGCGCCACCGTCCTCAGGGGATGGGAAGCATGATGATACCTACCTCTGCGTTGTGCTGCGCATCGTGTCCTTCTTGAGCCTTGTTTTTCTTTGGTTATTATATATCATCATCGATCGATCGATCAATGGAGGTCCGGGGAAAACAAGTTCGGTTAATAATTCCAAGAAGTGAGTCTTCTTGGAGATCAGTAGCGGAATAAGAGTAATAAGTGTGTAATTCGTAGCTGAGATGATACTTGTTGGTGCTCTGCAAAGCAGCAATGGCATTTGGTTTTCTTGCACGACTTTGGGTCATCCAGCCACGTTATGGAATATGTGCAGAAGCATCTGTTGCAGATATGTTTGCCTACAATTGTCTCCTCACACTGTTCCTTTTAGTACATTCTACAAAACGACATTCTACAGAAACGCCGATGCCATCTCTAGAGCGCGCACAGTCCACGCGTTGCCACACCTCTCGAGTCTTTGGTCACTCAACGAGAGGGTCCGTAGAGATGAAGCTGTAGACGACCATGTCCCGGAGCTTTCCCTTGACGACGCAGTAGCTCCGCAGCACGGCCTCCCGCT
>JAKNSH010156633.1:0-10640 GCA_027790015.1 Cymbopogon flexuosus | reverse complement strand
ACAAATTAAGGGGGAGATTGTTGGATGAGTAATTTGTTTTCTTGAGTAAAAAGGCAACTTGGTATTAACTAGTAAAGTACAACTTGGTTTTGACTACTGAAGTGGTTTTGTATATGTATTAGCTAGAACATAGGTGTTGCTAGCTGTGTTTGAGTTGTACCAACACTGTAGCAGGTCGGTTACTGTAGAAACCGACCTAAATAGCTTATAAAAGGACTTGTGTAGGTCCTTTACTATATAACCTTTGTGAGTTTGAATAAAGAGAACAATAGAATCTCCATTAGTTCCTCCTCTCATCATATTTTCCTTCCCATACTAGTTAGTTTGGGCCAACATTGTATTGATTTACTGACTACACAATGCAGGTCATTATTCTCCTTGAGTGAACAGATGAACAATCTAGAGCCGACAGGAAATTTTCTATGGAGTGGCCATCTATTTATACTACAATTCGTCCAGTTTCCTTGCAACTTCAGTTATAGTTGGACCAGTACTCATCAACAAGCTTACAAAATGCAGAGTTCTTATTTTCCATCAGAATTGATGGCCTGTTGTACTCAATCATCTTGCCTGCAGATGTGAAAGAAATTTATTACATCAATTTGGTCATACTCCAGAAAGGTTCTACTTTGTCAGTGAATTTGTATCTCAACCAGAATGGTTAGGAGTGCTTACCGTAGGAAAGGACCATAACCATATCACTGTCTGTGACAGTTGGAACCCTGTGTGCTATGGTGATGACTGTGCACCCTGAAAATTCTTTTTTGATGACCCTTTGCAGGATGGCGTCGGTGGCCGAGTCGATGGATGCTGTCGCTTCATCAAGGACCAGTATCTTGTTCCTTCGGAGGAGAACACGCGCAAGGCAGAAGAGCTGCCGTTGACCGGCGCTCCAGTTCTCGCCATCATCACTCACTGAAAACATCAGGATGGTTAGCAATAAGAGAGCTTTCAGTGCTATACAATACAGCTCTGACAAAAATTGTATCTTATTGGTTCAGAGGGCAGTGTCATGATCACCTGGTGATTCAAGTAGTCCAGGAAGGGCACTGATTGTTTTCTTCAGTTGGCACTTGTCTAAAACCTGCAGAAGATTACTGAATCAGGATCATTAACCACCGTGTGGAATACAAGTACAGTCTTGCTATATTGGTATATGCTAAAATACTTGATCCGGTAAACATTTCAGAACATATAAGCACTAATCTGCAGCTCAGATTTAGTTCTGCTGACCTCCCAGATATCCTCATCGGAATGCAGACCCAGAGGATCCACATTACTCCTTATACTGCCTCTGAAAAGTGTTGGCTCTTGAGGAATGATGCTGAGCTTCATCCTCAGATCCTTCAGTCCAATGGTGCAAATGTCAAGATCATCAATGAGTATTCGTCCTCTGTATGGGTCGATAAGGCGGAACAGTGCACTCAAAAGAGTCGTCTTCCCACTCCCAGTTCTGCCAACAACTCCAATCTTGTTTCCAGCTGAAAATGTGCAAGTGATTCCTCGTAGGACAGTAGGCGCATTTGGCCTGTATTTGACCTGAAAAACATGATTCAGTATGAATATCTGGGTATTCGATAAATTATTTGAAAGAAAAAAAAAACTCTAGAGCTTTGAGTCACTTACTCTTAAATTGTCCAAATCGATTCTTCCTTCAGATGGCCATGAAGGAGGAGGCCTTCTATCAGGGATGACAGCCGGAGGCTCTTCTGGTAAATGCATGAACTGCATGATCCTCTCCACAGATATTATGTAATTTTCCAGATTTGAGTAGAATCTTGTTAAGAACACTTGAGCAGAAGAAAGCGTCAATGCATATGAGAGGCAGAGACCAAGGAATCCTATGAAATATAGGAGGAGCATAATTAAATGGTTAGAAGATTCACATCACTGTTCAACTATATTCCTAAAAAACACTGCGCAACTATACCTGGAGCAACAGCTCCCTCCGGTAGTGAGACAAGAAGGATAGCTGATGTGATGATGACCAAGATTTGCAGTGCTTCGACACGCAAAAGCACCCATTCCAGTGCTGCATTGGTGTAGAAGAACAGTGTCGCATCAGTGTCTATGAGCTGAAGATTTCTCTGAATAAACCTCTTTGTAGCTGCAAAGGCCCTTATGGTGGTCACTCCCAGCATCGACTCTGCCGCGAAGTTCATGACAGGCGCCTTTGTAGTTCCATTGATCCTTACTAGCTCCCTCGCCGATGCAATGTAGTATCTCTGCAACATTATGATTATTTTCATTTGCCTCACCATGCCAGAGCAAGGAAGTGAGTTCAGAAATGGTGTTCACCTGAATATATAACAGAACAATCACAACAGGAACGACCACTAGTACTACTTGCCAGGTAACCATGGTCATGATAATTATGGTTCCAGCCACTTCAATTGTGCCCGAGATGACAAAGATCATCGTATAGGGGATGTCAAAGTCTAAGATGCTAAGATCAGACGAAGCCTGCACAGTTAAGAACATAGTCAGCATGCAATTACATTTCCTAAAATGTAAGCAGGCAATAATCAATATATTTGGAATAGTCTACCCGGGTCATGATCCTTCCAGTTGGAGTGGAATCGAAGAACAGCATTGGTGCCCTGAACAATGAATCCATGAACCCTGAAAAGAACTCCCTCGATGCTTTCAGGCCAAAGTGAGCAGCAAGAAGGCTCCTAATATAGGCGAAGAGGCAGCTTGCAGCTGCCATCACTGCATAGACTGCAACCACAAGTACGACACTAAACTGCTGGCTTTGAATTGCAACCGCAAGCCAATAAGTTGCTAGGCATTGCAGGATGACGAACGCACACTGTGCCAGGATTATCAGGACGAGGAGAAAGCTGCCCTTCGACACTGAAACATAGTGCTTATATGGTTTCAGTCCAGCCTCTCCCAGTTCCCTCTTCTCCTCTTCTGTAAGTTGGACCGACTGGAGATTAGCATCACATACTTCTGCCTCGCTGTTCTGCGGTATCATCCGTATTTGGTTCTGAAGAAATGTGCCTGGTTCTTCTGCTCCTCCTTTGCCACGATCCTGGGAGCCTAGTGTTGTTTTTGAGTCCCTGTGAGCATTGACAAGCTGTTCAAATGCTGTGCCAGACTGCAGAAGCATCTCATAGGTTCCTTCCTGAGTTATCTCCCCATTTTCCATGACCTGGGTGGAAGGACACGCTTAACCAGTGATAGGTGATTGTTTTCAAGATAGTTAACTCAACTTATAGTGCCAAACTGACTCACCAGAATCTTGTCAACCTTGGAAAGGAACTCCACTTGATGTGTCACAAGAATCACAGTCTTGTTCTGAAGTGCTGCCATCACACAATCCTACATACAATAAATTCAGGAGCTTCAGACATACCAATGAAACGATCAGTATCTATGACATCTTTCAGAGGCATTCTTACATTGAAAAGAGTAGCAGCTGTATGTGCATCAACGGCACTGAAAGGATCATCCAGAAGGTAAATGTCGGCGTCGTTATAGACCGCTCTCGCGAGCTGAATCCTCTGCTTCTGTCCTCCACTCATGTTCAAGCCTCTCTGACCGATCTCTGTGAGGTCTCCATGCGGAAAGTTCTCAATGTCCTTGTCCAATGCACAACACCTTATCGCCTTCTCGTAATCCTCAGTGTTCATGGGCTTCCCAAAGAGTACATTATCGCGTACAGTGCCGCTCTGGATCCAGGACGTCTGTGAAACATAGGCAACTGAGCCAGACACTGATACCTGAATGAAGAACACAAATGGGGAAGGAGATTAGCTAGTTCATGTCATATGCTTGATTTGATACTTAAAGAACATTTAATTTTGAACAAACAAATGTGCACTACTTGACATACCGATCCGGACATTCTTGGTATCTCGCCAAGCATTGCACACAGCAGTGACGATTTCCCTGCGCCAACAGGCCCACAGACCGCAATCTTCTCACCACGCACTGCCCTGACATTGATTTCTTTCAGAGTTGCAATGGCCTTGCTCGGCTCCCAGCTGAAGAAACCATCTTGCACGATGAGGCTCGTGTCGGAGGATGGCAATGGCATGGATGTCCTGTCCACCGCGTCGTCCTGGAACTCATCCTCGGCAAGGAACTCGCCAATGCGATCCAGCGATATCTTGACTTGGATCATGATGGACATCACCTCCGGCAGCATCCTCATAGGCTCCGACATGACGCGCAACGTGGCGAGGATGGTGAACACGACGCTGGCATCCAGCGGCGCGCTCCGGAGCGCGGCCGTCCCGGCGAAGATGACGGCGGAGATGATCGTCGGAGACACCCAGAACAGAGCGCTGCCGTAGGCCTTCTTGATCTGCGTCTCAGCAAGCCACCGGACCTCGACGTCGCGCAGCCGCTGCACCGTCTCCCTGAACCTGTCCTCCCACGACTGCAGCTTGACGATCTTCATGGCGTTGAGCACCTCCGCGGTGGCGCGCTGCCGCTCGTCCTGCGCCCGCATGAACCGTGACTGGTACCGCTGCAGCATCCTGGCGAGAGGGACGTTGAGCACGCCACAGACGGCGACGGGGACCAGGCCCGGCAGCGTGCCGGCGCCCACGGTCCAGAAGAGGGTCGCGATAGCGAGGACGAGCTGCAGCGGCATGCACCACACCATGTGCAGCCAGAACGGGAACTCGCCGATCCGGTACGCGTCGACGGCGAGGTAGTTTGCGACCTCCCCGGCGGAGTGCCGCGTCCGCGCCTCGCTGGACAGCCGCAGCTGCTTGTCGAAGATGGCGGCCATGAGCGCCGAGCGCATGCGCATGCCGAGCCGCCTGGACCCGAAGAACCAGTGCCTCTGCGACAGCGACTCGACGACCTTCGTCAGGAGCAGGACGGCGACGAGGGCGATTCCCGTGGCGAGCTCTCGCTCCCGCTGCCGCTGGTACGAGTAGGACACGAAGCAGTACAGGATCACCGGCGCCGCGCCGAAGGACAGTGTCCGGAGCAGCGTGTACAGCGCCGTCAGGAGGAGCTCCTTCCTGTAGCACTTGGCGAGCACCCAGAACACCAGGTTGCTTGTGCTTGTGCTTGTCCTCTCGGCGCCGGCGGCCGTCTGCCTCCGGCGGTGCCATTCCTCCAGGAACGTCCAGCGCGCCTCCGCCGCGGCGTCGTCGGCGTCCAGCGGCGGGATGTCGCCGAGGTCGAGCCGCTTAGAGTAGCCGAGGCGGAGCAACGGGTCCACCCAAGTGAAGGTCAGGCGGCTCAAGAACCCGGCATCCCCGAAAGCCGCCTTTCTCTGCTGCTCCCCGCCGCCTCCCGCCGTCGCCAGCAACGGCTGGGTCTCCTCCTCCTCTCCACCATCGCTGCGGAAGGAGAGATTTCTGCAAACAATTACTGCGCACAAAAGAAGCATCGAGCTGACAACCCACGACGCGATGTCAAGCACGCCCATCGAGCTGCCCCTGACGATCTTCTCCACGCTGTACGCTGTGGCCATAGCTGCAAGCACTGCCCACCACGCCATGGCCACAGCCCGGGAGAATCTGGTCGGCCGAACAACCAAAGAAACCGAGACGACAATCCAAACCACCGCTCTGACGAAGAGCTCTGCCCTGGAAGACGAAGACGAAGAGGAAGAGGAAGAGGAGACCAATGCGCCGGAGCAGATGCACGCAATGCCAAGAACGGCGCAGCAGAGAGAAGTTGCAGAGCACAGCCATGGCAGGTCCCTTGTGCGAACCCTGAATCTCGTCGAGCAAGCAGAGACCACCAAGCTCAGGATGTACACGGCGAGGAGAATGAGATTGATGAGATCGATGAGGCTCCTGTGGAAGCACAGAGATTCCATGTCGAATCCGAGATGGTGATCTCCGTCGCAGGCTGATGAGAGCAATCGGCTGGACACTGGGATCAAACAAAGGCGAAGGTGACATTAACAAACGGAAGACGAATTTATAAAGAAAAATCACGCACTTTTTCCATGAAAAGAAATCTTGGAATGCAATGGTTTCAGTACGGATATAATGAATTTATTGTTCCTTTGCATCTGCTGCCGAAGAGGAAGATCAGTTCCCTGAATTTATTGCTCCTTTGCATTCTTTGCATCTTCTTGCTCCGTTGGATACTACCTACCTTGTAAGATCAACGGACGAGGAGCCATTGCATTCCTTGTTTGATTTCTCCACTAGCACGCTGAAATGATGAACATGTACACTGCCACCTAAAGCCTCTGGCCAAGTACAAAGGTCCACGGGGGCAGCTATCATCGATCGTTGGGCCTTGTTTTTTTTTTCAAATTTTGGACAACCAAAATTACTGTAGCGATACTGTTCTGTATTGTAGCATTTTGTTTTATTTGGTAAAAATTGTCTAAACGTTGACTAATTAGTTTCAAAACGTTCGTCTCGCAAAGTACAACCAAACCGTGCAATTAGTTTTTGATTTCATCTACATTTAATACTCTATGCATACGCCGACATTTTGATGTGATGGAGAATCTTCTTTTTACACAGTGAATTTGGAAGAAAATTTTGAAAACTAAACGAGGCCAAGGCCATGGTCTCTGAAAACAAGATACAGTAACAGTACAGTACTGTCAATCTTCCAACGCAAACGTCAATTGCCTTGCTGGCTCCCAAATACTATCACTTTTCTGTTCTTTATTGCCGAGGGAGATGCTTGTGGTTCAGACAAGCATGTGAGCAAGACCATTCTTTTGTTTGGCCTTGTTTAGTTCTCCCAATTCTTTCCTAAATTTCGCTATGTAAAAAAAAGATTCCCCATCACATCAAAATGCCGGCACATGCATGGAGTACTGAATATAGATGAAATTAAAAACTAATTGCACAGTTTTGTTCTACTTTGCGAGACGAACATTTTGAGCCTAGTTAGTCAAAGTTTGGATAATTTTTACCAAATATAAACGAAATGCTACAGAAATTCTGATACAGTGCTTTCCAACACCAATTCGCTGAACTAAACATGGCCTTTGCTACAATGCGCGCTTGAATGAGAGCTTACGCTTATGTCAGTGTCACCCATTTGCTTATGCTCAGCCCGCGAAACCAACGCACAAGCTGATGTGGGTCTCAAAACGATGGCGCACGGTTTCATTGTCAACTTTGTTTAAGTTTGGCTTATAAAAATATTAGCAAACGTTTATATCTTGACATGAGTTTTTCTATAAAAAACATATATCTACAATTAATCTAGTAATATTTAATTATGCACCATAAATATTAGTATTCTCTTATGCATGTTTGCTCAAGTTTCAAACTATTTGACCTTTTGGAAGGTGAGAATGATACTATTTGAGGGTGTCTGGTCTGAGGAATAAGGTGGTCTACCTTTTGAAGGCGAGAATGATACTTTTTGTTTAGTTTGTGTAATGAAATGGATTGATCTAGGGACGGACCCAAAGGGCATGTTTAACTAATCAAATAAAAAACTAAAACACTAGTTACTCGAATTTTTTATGTTTTATTTTACTATATTCCTTTGCAGCTATGTACAACGCCGTTCTAAATTTTTATTTCATTTTAACCTCTTTAGAATTAAGCCTTTTTGTTTTTCTATATCAGTTGTGCATGGGGAAAATTTTTGAGCCAAATGCCTTATGGTAAATCCTAGCTAGGTCCACCACTGGATTTATCCATCACCACCTCAATCTTCACAAACTAATAATTAAGGTATGCACGAGGAATGAGTTAAATCCAGTAAAATTAGCTCGTGAAGCATAGGATGATTACACAACCAAACATGCCATTTGTAGACGCAGGGATAGATGGCCCCCCATCACCAACAAATTAATAACGTCTTACCACTTCATCCCAAACAAACATCTTAGTTGTACCAATTCAGAAATCACTACTACAAAATATTTTGGGAGGTTTTCTATTTTGATAAATGGAGGCGGTCATTGCAACCGCCTCCAACAAAAGGTTAAGTTAATCCAGAATATACGGACGACGATTGCTTTGCCCACCTCCATAAATCGTTTCAAACAAATTAAAAAAAAAAAAGAAATCCCACCGGCGAGCCCATTGCAGTACCCACCAGTGAGGGCGACTGCTCCACGTAGGCCACGCTGCCGCCACCGCGCGCCGTGCACCTCTGGATCCAGCATCCCTGCGTCACACCACCACCGAATCTGGTGTCCCTGCATCGTGCCACCATCGCAACCAGTCCTCGTGTTGCGGACCCACTAGATCTGACCTCGCGCCACTCGCTGGATCTGCTGCACTAGTGCCAGATACGCTATTCTTGAGTCTTAAAGGACGAGATCCACGCACAGCCCCACGTCAGATTCACGTCATACCTGCCTAGCGACGGCAGCACCACTACCGGATCTGGAGGGAGAAGGGTCACAGAGGAGAGAGATCCGCGTCGCCGCAACGAGGAGCCTCATCAGTGACGGCGCGCTGGGCTCCAGGACGGCTGCCAGGATGCGACGGGAGGACGGCAAACCTACCACCTAAGCTCGCACACCCATGCGTCGCATGCTGCCAAGAGATGGAGAGGAAGGCCAGAGTGGAGAGGTAGAGGAAGGCGAATGGAGAGAGAGGGACGTCGGGTGCTCGGTGTCAGAGTTACGAGAGGGCGTCGTTGCTCATTCTAGCTCAGTGGCGCGGGAGAATTGAAAATGAGAAACCCTAAGTGTCTCTATTTATATCCGAAGCAGTTATGCGGCCTTGCCTGGACTAAATAGGCCTCAAGTTTTTTTTTTGAGATGGTTGTATAATGAGGCCCGCCTCTGTAAATCAATTTTAGGAGCCGGGCAAACTTGACTGCCTCCATAAATGAAAATGACTGCCTCCGTTAATCGTCTGGTTTTTTTTTGGAGGTGGTCAAATTTTATGCCACCTTGGTTAATGTTTAGACAGTGTCTTGCAAAATCATTTGTGTGGTAGTGAATCATGATAGTTCATTTCTGCGATCATTAACTAGGATGCTAAGGCCAGTCTCAATGCCGAGTTTCACCTCTCGGTTTCCAACGCGTGAAATGTTGGTACGAAACAAGGCTCTTTCTCAATGCAAAGTTTCACCCCAGGGTTTCATACTATTTATAGGCCCCACATTCCCTATATTTACTCTCCTCCCTCCCCGCAATGCTCCTCTTCCGGTCTTCCCCATCCCATGAAACGCCTCAGCGGGGGTTTCATCTGGTTTCACCGCATGGGAAACATCGCCCACGGCGTTTCACCATGGTGAAACAAATTCCTTCTCTCTCCTCTTTGTTTCATGCAAAAAGTACAGTTCTGCTGATGTGGCACTCTAATAAATGTGCATGACATCCTCATGAAACCTGCACTGGCCTAAGATCCCATAGCACTACCAACTCAGAACCATGCAAGATAGTTTCCGTGATCACTATGGTGCTAACTACTTAGGATAAGATGAGTAATCTATTGGACTTATATTGCATAGTTTAGGATAGGATGTCTAATTCTAACAAGAATGGGCCTAAGAACACATAGGATTAACTTATATATGTAACAATTTTTCTCATAGTAATGTATGAAATATCTTCCAGTACTCCCTCCATATAGGATTTAGAAGTCATTTAGGATAGCAATACGGTCTCCAAAACACAACTTTGACCTCTTGTTTTTATAAAAATATTATGAAAAAGTGACATATGTATACTTTTAAGAAAGTATTTTCAAGACAAATCTATTCACATAATTTTCACATTTACAAACTCAATAACTTAAAATTTATTAATGATTTATATTCCCAATGTTTGACCTAAACCTTCGAAACCAAAAAGACATGATAAAATATCCATCATATTGTGTAGGCTTATCCTAACTTACATTTGCCTATCACAAGCCACTATTGCACAAAATTTTACTGCACTAGGTGGATTTAGTTTTCCACAGCGGGCAAACCCCGTCCGCCATAGCGGCGGGCATTGTTGACGGTAGATAAGTATCAATTTAAACCGTCAACATAACATGTGAAAGGACATATAATTAAATATCATCTAGATATAGGGGTTACACTGATAGAATTCTACGAGTTTTGGTGAATGTCTGTTTCTGTAGGGGGTTATCAGAAAAGAACCAAAGGAGGTCCACATGTAAGATTTACATAGAGAGAAACAACGCAACTACCACTTTTCTGGAATCAGAAAGGTTCGAGAAGACTCTGGACCGAGGCGGAGGCCGGGCTGCCACCCTGGCAGGGCGCCCACCCTGGCCCCTCAGCCAATCAGGCTGAGTCTCGCGGATCGTGCCCCCGCCGTCTTTGAGATGCAATAAAAGCCGTCCATTAAGGTCGGTTTGATTCGAGGGCTGCAATGCATCCTAGGGGCTATATAAACAGAGCCCCTGGCCCTTGGAGGAGAGAGAATTTCATTAGAAGAATTTATTAAGAAGTTCAGCTGTCAGCAAGAGAGAAGCCTCAGAGCCACCATCTCAATTAGAGCTCCATAGTTTAGAGCATAGCTACATAGGATTAGAACTAGAAGGAGTCGAGTTCTGCTCCGGTTCCAGATTTGTCAAGAGATTCCTAGTAATCTCTTCTACTTTTGTATTCGTTCTTATATTGTTCATCTTGTTCATCATATATTATGAGTATGACTCAAAGAAAATTGGGAAGTAGCTCGTGAAAATTGTGGTAGCAGTTTGAATTCTCAAGTTAGTAGACACCTCCCAAAACGAAGGAATAAGCCTGATTCAAGACTTCAAGAG